>OMLM01014319.1:19716-49380 GCA_900302695.1 Helostoma temminkii | reverse complement strand
GGTGAGTCTACCTGCGCAAGACCTATCTGGGTAAAGACCGGCGAGTCTACCTGTGCGAGTCCACCGAGCTAGGACACGTTATTTGCATTTCGTTGTACTTATACCTTCTCTCTTTACTGCTTTACCTTTACCTATGTCTCCAGTCTGTGTTCTATTTCCATCACTATGTGTTTTCAGCAGATACCTGTTCTCCTCCGCGAATGCAAGACAACTAGTCCATGCATTTGTTACTTCTAGACTGGACTACTGTAATTCCCTACAAATAGGATGTCCCAGTAGTTCCCTAAAAAGCCTCCAGCTGATCCAAAATGCTGCAGCCAGAGTTCTGACTGGAATTAGTAAGAGAGATCATATTTCTCCTACATTAGCTTCCCTCCATTGGCTCCCTGTAAAATCCAGGATAGAATTTAAAATTCTTCTTCTCACATATAAAGCACTTAATGATAAAGCCCCTTCATATCTTAAAGACCTCATAGTAACATATCATCCCAACAGAACACTTCGTTCTCAGAGTGCAGGTCTACTTGTGGTTCCCAGAGTTTCCAAATGTAGAATGGGAGGCAGAGCCTTTAGCTATCAAGCTCCTCTCCAGACACCGTCTCTATTTTTAAGACTAAACTTAAAACTTTCCTTTTTGATAAAGCTTATAGTTAGAGCTGGCTCAGCGACCTCTCAACCAGCTCTTAGTTATGCTACTATACATTTATACTGCTGGGGGACTACCCTTTGACACACTGAGCTCCTTTTCCTTTCTACATCCACTCATATGCCACCACTGCCTGTTATTAACTTTGTGTCTTCTCTCTCCTGTGGTTGTGCCTCTCTCTCTCTCTCTCTCTCTTTCTGCTGCAGGTATCATCGACTGTGCTGCTACTGATTAACCATAAACTAAAATAAAGACTTATGTCTTTAACACTGTAGTACTATGATGCTTAATAGTAATGGTAATGAGTCAATATCTGTAAATGCTGAATTCTTAGTTTACAAAAACATAGCCAAATATATACTCCATTCCAACAAATTGAACATGTCATTACTGGCGTACTCAAATCTGACCATCAACATAAGAACATTGTATTACTCACAAAAATAAAAGCAATCACCAGAACTTATGATCCTGTTTACAGAGGATCACAGTATACAAACCTGAGTCTTATTGGTAGTAATCCTAACAAACTCTCAATAATCCTATATACAGAAGAATTCTGAAAAAAGAGAAGCATTAATGATTGCAATGACTCGACAGTTAGTGCTTTTTTCCTGGTTATCTTTAACGCAAAGTCTTTGATAATGTGTTTTAAGATAACTGACAAACCAAGATATATGACTGTTATATGATTGATTGTTTTAGATGTTGTTCTTAGTGCATTTTTGATGAGGCAGAGTTTCGAGAGGAAGCATTCGTTTGTTGCTTTTGATACAGGCAAAATCTGTAACCAGTTATGAAAAACCCATTTCCTCAAAACAACCTCATTCTGCCAGGAACACAAAAACATTTTGCCAATATTTGTCCTCCTTTATGCACTTTTCTTTGCGTTATGAGTCATTACATGAGCGCCAGAGTTTTGGCTAGCGATGAGAATGTCATTGTTATGCGCTTGTCCCATTTCATGCTCCTCAAACTTGCCACCATTGTGGTGAATGTCAGCTCCTCTTAAGTGATTTTAAGAAATTGAAATTATTAAAAGTTAAACTAAAAGCTAAACTATAACTCACTAAGTGGGGGTGCAAGCCCTGGCTTATCCAGTTGAAAGCAGTGTAGCAGATGAGTTAGGGCTAACATTAAAACATTAGATAAATGAACTTATGAATGAACAGAACTTACACCACAATCATCAGAGGCAGCACAGACCTCTATGTGCTAGCTCCAGGTGACCTGACTGACATTAGGTACCAGGATGAGATCCTCACACCCATTGTAAGACCATATGCTCTTGCAGGGGGCCAATGCATGACAACACTAGGCCTCATGTGGCTGGAGTGTTTTAGCATTTCCTGATTCCTGATTTTCTATATCCAGACCTCCATGGGATCATGATTTCGATTTCTATTCATCATTCTTATGTTATTTTGTTCTCAACGCATTCCACTATGTAATGAATAAAGACATTGAGATCTAGGATGTGTTGTTTAAGCATTCCCTTTATTTTTTTGATCTACAACATCTGGTTTTCTCTTCCACTAAAATATCCAAACACTCCAATTTATAACTGCAGCTTTATTAATGTGTTTTAAGGCACTGCACGGGTTTAGGATTAGGGAAAAACTGTGGCATGGGTATTAGCAACAAATGTAACAGATCACACCTAACCTAATGCAGGACTCTGGTCTCAAACTAGGGTCTAAACATTACCAGTCCTGTGCATTATACCCCCATTTACCCCAACCACCTCCTTGTGACTCAATTCACGTTAATTGGTGTAATGCTTCATTTATCCACAAAATATGTTGCCTGAGAACATAATGATTACATTCACTACAACAATCTAATCACGATTACATTTTAGTTGTATAGAACAACATTATTTGGAGACAGGATTTCTCCCTGATATACATCAGTGAATGGATCATTTTGGGGCTGGATTGTACATACCAGGAAAAAAGGGGGGTGCAGTTCTAACCTGCTTAGTGTGTCTACATACACCCAATAATTAATAGAAAGATAAAGATGACTAAAAAGTGGCTTTTGCATATTATGACCCTTTAAGTCTTAAGAAACAATGGTCCCTAAGACTGTTCAGCCTGCAGTACATAAGGTATAGCAGGAGTAAAAAAACAAGTTAAAACTTGATGTCCCACTACCACTTATACTAAAAGTTAAGAATGAGCTTGGCCATGTAGAAAAGCTTGGAGTGTCTGCATTTATACATTATGTTACTTAAAGAATGTGGAATAAGCATTAGTTAAAAACTAAAAATAAAATTAGGGGGCAGCACCCTGTCTATATGGAGGGAAAATAAACACTTGAAAACACTTGAATTCTGTACTAATTGTCAGTATTAACAATTACCACTTCCACACAAACAACTCAAGCTTACCAACAACAGTACTTTTTTTCTCTTGTATCTATGCAGACACCCAACAAGAAGCTACAGTAGTGGCTTATTGTCTTATGGTGCCACTGTCCATTATTATGAGCTAACTTGAAACTACATTCACAAATTTTCCTTTATGTGTTGGAGAAGAAATAGTTGTGTTTTTTTTTTCAAAAGGCATATTTTGTTACAGTGAAGGAAAGAAATTCTTACACTTATTCAACAAACTGCCCACAGGAGATGACAAGCCTTAGACCCATCACTGGCTGTTTCTCCATCTCTGTGGAATGATGCAAATGATGACAAATCCCTTCATCTCTCATCATGCTCTTGCAGCTAATCAATGTAACACACAGGGATGGGCACATCTTTGTACTTGGCTAAGGGGCTGAGCTGCCTGGTCGAATCATTCAGAAGTGGCCTGTTGTCAGACTGCTGTCAGGCTGATCATAACTCTTCTTTAGAAGAGGACTCTGTTCACTTTACTTGTCTCTTTCTCTTGCTCTTACATTATTTCTGATTTGTCACACAAGACAAGATTGTCAATTCATTTCAGATACTGTACTACATATTGTCTTGTGCAGTTGATACTTTGTGGTTAGAGGATTTTTTTTGTGTGCCTACTTCAAAAATAACATTTTAATACTCATACTATAAAAAATATGTGCTTTAGGCAAATAGTGTTTGCGTTATCTTCTGGGTCTTAATTATATGTGCAAAACTGTTACTATGAAGATTACTATGACCCTAAGTCTGCAGGGAGCAGGCCAGGCAAGTTTTATAATCTAAAGCTGCCTTCCCAAACTTAGAACTTTGACAAAAACTGTGTTGCAGAGTGTTTTTTATATGGTAATCAATTGTCTGAATAAAATGCACAGAGAAAACACAATCACAAGCTATAATATGTGAATTTTTTTACCTAATTCAAATTGTTTTCTTATTTCATATATTCCTCATATTTTCCATATATACTATTGTAGCATTTGCTCTTTTTATTGTCAAGGGAGAGAGAGATGTAAGATAATGAAGAATGAATGCCCTTGATTGTTGACACAGTGAGTACAGGAGTTGTAACAAACAAGAGTTATTTGATTCTGCACTAGTTAGGCATAGTCAATAGCTGTCTAGCAGATTGGTTTTTTTTACTCACAAGACCATCTAGACAGAAATTCAGTTTATTGCCACAACAGTGAGAAGATAGAAAGAGGTTACAGTTATGTTCTCTCTGTGTACTATATACAAGGTAAGTATTTTATTTTGGACCCTGAAAAGCACTGACATCAGAGAACCAGTTTTAATGAGAATAATGAAGAATGGGACAGTAAAGAGAAGAATGATCTTTCTAGTAATGTATCCTCCAGTTCAGCAGGGGGTGATAGTGATCTACAGAAGAAGCAAATGTAACTATGCAATGTATGCAGGCAGATCTTGCAGGTAAGTATGAACAGGTTTTTTCATGTACTCACAGGATAAGAGGGAAGTACTTGGTGAATGTAATGGTGGAAGGTTGAATAGATGTGTCTTAACATTGAGCATGAAGCTCTGCGGTGAAGGCAGGCTCCCAAGATAGCTGCCTCAGGTGTCTGTGTCCTCAATATGGCCAATATGGGTTCCTCCACTTTGTATCATTGAGAGTAACGAAAACACACAAAGAGCACAAAACAAAGGCCAGAACACTCCAAACAATCCTTTGATTAGTCCAAGTCTACAATCACAGTCTCAGTGTCCAATCAGAAATAAGTTTTTAACCCTAACCCTAACCTTTTCCAGCTTTCGTGACCTCCTTTGATTCACTACCTTCTTTTTCAGAGAGGCAACAGCATCAAATACTGTACGCAGTGAAGCTGCAGCATTATCAACAAGATAATCACCTTACTGGTGTAAAGTTTTGACAGCTGCTCTCCTCTGTGTTGGTACATGGTACTGGAGTATGATGATGATGATGGAATCATTTCCTTAAATTTGGTAACAGCTTTTTCAGAAAGACATCTATTGTAATGGAAGTTCTTCCTAAGTGCTGTAAAACTGTTACGGTAAATTTTCAATTGTTATTTATTTGATCAGATAAAAGAGGGTTTGGGGGAAATACTATTAAATGTTCAATGTGATTAAACAGTGAGGGCAGTCATCTTTGAAACCCCAAGGCTGGTGGATCGACTCCCAGTTTGCCCAATTTCTGGCTACATGTCCAAGTGTCCCTGGACAAGACACTAAACCCTGTATCTGGGGTACCCTGTCCACAAAGAATTTTCTCAAGGGGAATAATGAAGTATCATTTTGAAAGCACTAACATTCAATACTGTTCATTCAAGCAAGCACAGCTTGAGCTCAATGAGTATACAATTCCCCAGGTGAAAACACTAAGAGACAAAATTGAACACACACCAATCAGATCCTTCAATAGATAGATTAAATGGTCTCAATCAGTTCATTGGGTTTTGGAACAACGGATGGATGAACAGATGGACCATGTCCTTTGTCCATGGTATGACTATGAAGGAGATTGGGTACTGGGAGTTGCTTTATCATCGCCTCCATCATCAGAACCTTCAGGGAGGAGAACAGGTAGGTGTACTTATAGTAAAATTGTTCTGCACAGTATCATTTGAGTATGTTTCCATTCTTTCCTGTAAAAAGGATGTGTGAAAGTTACAGTAATGAGTTCTTCTATTTTTGTAGGACACAGAGACAACCAGCTGGTAGTGGCAGGCTAAGGCTTTGTTGGAAGAGCAAGACAGGGAGCTTTTAAACATGGTCATTGACAATAATGTAATCTGCCTGCGAAAGATTTAAAGTAAAGTGACTGAGGATAATCATCATTTTCTACAGATAAATGCAATCAGCCTCTCCACAATTTATTGTGACCTCCGAAAACACTGGTTCCAGATAAAACAGGCGTACTGCCTCCCTTTTAAACGAAACTCTGACAGAGTGAAAGACCATCAAATGGAATGGAATTGATATTGTATGGAGTATTGTGTACCATCACAGTGTAGCAGTTTATGCTGTCATTTGTGACAGTGCTTGCTTCAGGGTGGTGATTTACTTGACTGTGTGTCATGTGTTTTGCAGAGAATCTTTGTGGATGAGGCTGTTTTCAACCTGGCCAAAAGAAGGAGAAGGGGGAGGAAGATAATTGGCCATTGGGCTATTGTGAATGTCCCTGGTCAGCACAGAGGGAGTGTCACCATGTGTGCAGCCATCAGGCAATGAGGGGGTACTCTATCCCAGTGGCATTCTAGGGAGACCACAAGCAATATAACTTTAGAATTTTGGAAATATAGTTTTGAATTTATTGCACCAGTGTGTAAGACTATGTTGTAGTGTCATATTTTTATATCTTAAAGACCTCATAATACCATATCATCCCAGCACACTTTGTGGTTCCCAAAAGTTCCCAAAGTTTCCAAATGTAGAATGGGAGGCAGAGCCTTTAGCTATCAAGCTCCTCTCCTGTGAAACCAGCTCCCAGTTCAAGTCTGGGAAGCAGACACACTCTCTACTTTTAAGACTAGGTTTAAAACTTTCCTTTTTGATGAAGCTTATAGTAAGAGCTGGTTCAGGTGACTCAGAACCATCTATGCTATTATAGATTTAGACTGCTGGGGGACCTCCCTCGACACACTAAGCTTCTCCTCCTTTCACCATCTACTCGTAGACAACCATTGGTTGTTATTAACTTTGTGTCTTCTCTTTTCCATAGTTGTGCCTCTCTCCCTCTCTCCTTCTCTCTCGCTCTCCTGCAGGAATCCTCGGCCCTGTAGCTGTGTATTCTGGGTATTGAGTTACTGGCCATCCAACCTGCCTGTCTGTCTGCCTGTTGCTTGCTGTTGTTATTGGTTTTGTGACATGGTGAACCAGCCTGGTTCTAGTGGAGGTTTCTTCCTTTCTAAAAAAAAGGTTGTTTTTCCTCTCCACTTTTGCCTAGTGCTTGCTTAAGGGGTGTTTGTTGGTTTTTCCTTAGTAGTTAGTTGTATTGTAAGGTCTTAAACCTTACATTGTAAAGTGCTTTGAGATGACTTTTGTTGTGATTTGCTGCTATACAAAAAACTTGAATTGATTTGAATAATGTGTGTGTGTTTTTGAGGGCTTGTGTTTGATGTGTGAGGGCAAAGTTTGGTTTTTCAACAATGGTTTTGGGTGTAGAACTTCGCTTTGACCTGAAAATAAGATGCTTGGGGAATTGGGTGAGACATTATGGATTTATGTTTACTGTTTTGAGAATACAAGGCATGGTTGTAAGAAATGTGTTTAAGCTATAAAAAAACTGTAAGAAGAGTACTTTCATTTTCAGGGGCTCAAAAGTATTTGGGCTGTTACCACCTGGCTCAAGAGTGGCAACTAAAAAAGGGAAGTAGCACACAGAACTAAATTCTTCAACATAGTTTATTCGATTAAAATGGTGTAACAAACCAACAAACAAAGGAGGTAGATTGAGAAAGATCCCAGGCCCCTGAGGTAGAGCGAGAGAGAGAGAGAGAGAGAGGGCAAGCTCACAAGAGCTGTCCATTATATCCTTCTTAGACCCTGCCTAGATGTCTCAGGTTCAAACAAACCAGCCCAAACCCCACCCTCCCAACACCGCAGAGGAAAATAGAAAGGCTTGTACTAAGGGCTGTCACCCCCCTCTTTAAGATGGGGGTCCACACCCAATAATTAATTAATTTCCTACTCAAACAATTCAACTCTACTACATAAAAGTGTCTGCAGCAATTCATTTAATTTACATTTAACAACAATAGTCTGTGTAATGTTTGTACAATCTTCAGACAGGCTCAGTCCAACAATCCAGCTTTCCCTCTTCAGCAACTTCTGTACCTAGGAAACATATGTAAGAAGAAAAATAGCATGGGAAAAAAGAAGCCTATTGAAATATAAACTGATCAGGCATAATATTATGCATACTAACAAGTTTTGCTTTTATATATCACCACAACAGATTTGAGATAAAATAAACAAGATATGACTGACAGTCTAGCTGTTCCCCTCCGCAACTTTGGTACCTAGAAAGCATATGTAAGAAGAAAAAAAGCATGGCATCAGCAATAATATTGTCAGCTCCTTTTAGAATTAAATAGAGTAGAATATATGTTATTGTCACTGTATGTGGGAATACCATGAAATGTTTGTACTCTACTTAACAACAGTGCACCGCAGGACACACAATATAATAAGGCACACCAATTTACTATAAACAAAAATACTGAAATAAATATACAATTAACAATTTAAGAGACAAAGTATGCAATGTAAGTAAAAAAATTTAATTGCATAAAAATACATATGTACAGTGGTAGGACAATGGGACATGGTAAAGTGCATATGAAATGGAGGTAGAAGGTAAGTAGGCAGGCTAGACAGTTTGGCAACTAGTATGTCCGGGAATATTGTGTTAAACGCTGAGCTATAGACCATAAAGAGCATCCTCAAATAACTCATGTGGTTGTCCAGATGACTCAGATTGCTGTGAAGTGTGATGGCAATTGCATCCTCCATGGCTATAAGTCCTTATGTAGATAATCACAGTCTCTGTGTATCTCTAGCAGTCCTGCTGTTCAAAGATAGGATTGGGCAATGTTATTTTCCAACATATAGTTTGTTTTTGGGCAGTGGAAGATTGTTTATACACTACTACAATGAATTTAAAATAAAACAATCAGGATGTGATCAAAGTGTAGACTTTCAGTTTTTTTTTAATATATTAAAATCTTTAATATTTGATATTTCACAAAAATATGGCATTTACCATTTAGGAATTATAGCCATTTTAAACAGAGCACTTCCATTTTTATTGGCCCAGTAGTTGTAATAGCACTGCTGGAGACACAAAAGCAAACACTTAATTGCAGGTTGGAATATGAGTTTGGTGCACAAGAGTTCATACAAATATTCCAGGAAGGTTGTGTGCAAAAACCTTAAAGTGTCCACACATACAGTGCCTATTAAAAGTATTCACCCCATTGGATGTTTCACCCTTTTATTGACATTATAAAGCAATTATGGTCAACATAAGTTGGCGACTTTGACAAAAAAAATTTCAGAAAAATACCTTAGTAATGTCAATGTGAAAGCTGGTTTCTAAAAAGTCATGTAATTTAAATAAAAATATGCAAAGTGAAACAAATGTTTGCATTAATATTTACCCCCTTTGAAAATGACCTAATCCAACAGAGGTCCAGATATTTGGTGCTAGTAGTCCCACAATTAGTGAAATGGGGATTACCTGAGTGCAGTGAATGTGTCTCAAGTGATTGCAGTATAAAGACACTTGTGTCTGGAAGGTCCAGTCTCTTGTTAATCAGTATTTCTGGCTAACATTACACCATGAAGACAAAAGAACACTTTAAGCAACTCAGCAAACAGGTCATTGACAAACATAACCACACATAGGAGAGATAGGAGAGACTGTGCATACAACCCGGGTTCTTCAACAGTTAAAGCTTTATGAGAGAGTGGAAAGGAGAAAGCCACTGTTGAAGAAAACTCATGTTAAATCACGACTTGAATTCGCCAAAAGGCATGTGAAAGACTCCATGGTCATGGGAAAGAAGCTTCTTTGGTCTGATGAGACCAAAATGATGCTTTTTGGCCATCAGACACACCACAAACACACCATCCCCACTGTGAAACACGGTGGTGGCAGCATCATGCTGTGGGGATGCTTCTCGGCCGCCGGGCATGGAAGGCTTGTTAAGGTAAAGGGTAAGGTGAATGTGGCAAAATGTGGGACAATTCTGGAGGAAAATCTTATTCAGTCGGCAAGACAACTATGGCTTGGGAGAAGATTTATTTTCCAGCAAGACAATGGCCTGAAGCATACAGCGAAAGCTACACAGAAATGGTTTAATGAAACCAAAGCAAATGTTGAAGCCCAAACCTCAATTCAATAGAGATTTTGTGGATGGACTTGAAAAAGGCTGTTCACACCCGTTCCCCAGGCAACCTGACAGAGCTTGAGCAGTTTTGTAAAGAAGAATGGCATAAACTTCCAGTGTCCAGATGTGCAAGCCTAACTGACACCTATCCACGTAAATGCCATGGTGTGATTGCAGCCACAAGTGCTTCTACTAAATACTGACCTGAAGGGGGTCAATATTAATGCAAACGCTGATTTTACCTCACATATTTTTTTTAATTTACTGTTTTCACTTTGACATTGATGAGATGGAAGAAGAGGACATCAGGTGAGTGGAAAGAAGAGAGAGGGAGAGAAAAAAACCTATACTGCAATTAACCATGACAGTAGTATATGACCAGTTGACTGTTCCTGTCTCTTTTCACCTTGCTACGCTTTTCCTGGCTGCTTACCTCATCTCTATTGTGATCCCAATTCTTTTTCACCAGACCATTTCCTCTTATGCTTTCCAGAACTTAATCATTAAACCACCAAGTCTCTTTGTTAAAATTTCTCCAAACAGATATACAGAATATACAAAATACAAAACACCTTCCTAGCTGTCTGTCTATCTGTTCTGCTGTGGCATCTCTCCATAGTTATTTGGGTACTAACATTGCTGCATATTAAATTGAAGCTCAAGCAACTGTCAAGCAGTTGTTCATCTGCAAGACATGTCTTTTCTCAAAATTTTTTTTTTCCAGCCAGATGTTAGCTGTGTAGGCCCTGCGATAGACTGGCGACCTGTCCAGGGTGTACCCCGACTCTCACCCGTAAGCTGGCTGGGATAGGCTCCAGCACTCCCATGACCCCTGCGGGGACTAAGCGGTATAGAAGATGAATGAATGAATGAATGTTAGCTGTGTAAGATAAGATATTATACCAAGCAGAAAATGTTAAAAAGAAACCAAAAACAGGGAGTTAACTGCTGACCCACTTGGTGTATGTCTAGATACAACCAAAAAATAAAAAAATATATAAATGTATAAAAATAAATAAAAAGCTGACTTTTTTCACTTTTTACTTAATAAAACACCTTTGCAATCAGTTGAACGTTGATGTTGCATTAATTAATTGCATTCATCATAAAGTATTTCTGATTCTGATTCTGATTACTAATAAAATAGAGTAATCTTGTAAATAGTTTGAGTTGTATTTCTATTTTGTAGATTATCATTAGATGCTAATTTCTTTTGAGATGATTAAAGATTAGTCAGAGCAATTTAGCTTTATTTTACTACTTTTGACACTTTATTCAATCAATTTATTAAAGCTTGCATACAAGGAATGCATTATATTTTAAATAAATAAAAACTAAGTAACTTAAGTATGAACTTATACTTACTAATTATACTGTAGTATTACTACTTTTATGAGGACCAAAATATTTCTTTAAGCCTATGTACTAGGTCATATATTTATGTAAATTATGTCACCAGTACAGTTTTCCTCTACTGCCTTTAGAGGGTAGTCTCACACCACCTCTCACACCACAGTCACACTTAGGTGTCTTGCCCAAGGACACTTTCACTCATAACAGGAGGACCCAGCAACTGAACCTGTGACCTAATTGGTAAATTAATACTGTCAGTCCCGATCCACAGTTATAAACATAACCATTAGTTTATTTCTACAGTATATATGTTTAATATTACCTTTTTAATGTAGTGTTTCCAAATAAAAGAACCTATGGAAATCATGCATAAACTGTATTGTGTCACGAGTAGGTTAAGGACCCAGTAAGCAGTCAGACCAGGTGAGTGAGGTTGGTAAGATTTTATTAATAGTGAAGGCAGTGGAGATGATGTAGCTGATGGCCGTGGATAGGGAACCGGAAGAACAGGACCAGAACCAGGAACGGAGCAGAGGAGGGATGCCAGGAACCAGGAACAGACGAGCGATGTGCAGGAACCAAGAACAGATGGGTGACGTGCAGGAACCAGGAACAGATGGGTGGTGGGCCGGGACCAGAAACGTAGCAGTGACAGACCAGAACCAGGAACAGATGACCGGAACCAGGAACAGAGGAGTGACGGACCGGAACCAGGAACAGAGCAGTGACAGGCCGGAACACGGAACAGAGCAGTGACAGACCGGAACCAGGAACAGATGACCGGGACCAGGGATAGGCTGATGAGGGCCAGAACCCGAGGCAGGCTGATGAGGGTCCAGCAACCAGAGACGGTAGCCATGAAAAAAGGGGGGTCCAGGGTGGTCGGCCAGGAGGCGGCAGACAAGGAGCCGACAGGTGTGGAGTCCAGAGAGCCCCGGGCGGACTGCCCAGAGGTGACAGGCGTGGAGAGTGGTGCCCCCCGGGCGTGCTGCCCAGAGATAACAGGCGTGGGAAACGGTGGCGGAGTCTCCCCGGCGGCTTGAAGTCTCCCTGCCCTGGTTCAGGATCAAGTGAGGCTGCAACGACATTGGCTTCTGCGCATAACTGCCCAGGGCGAGGAATGGGGTTGGGAACAGTGGCGATGACCTCTGTGTCGAGCTGCCCAGAGTCAGAAACAGGATCAGGAGCAGGATCAGGTGTGACAGCGACAACCTCAACGTCGAGCCACCCAAGGTTAGGAGCGGGAGAAGGTGCGGCAGTGATGATCTCTGTGTTAGGCTGCCCAGTGTCCGGAGCGGGATCAGATGTGGTGGTGGCGACGACCTCTGTGTGGAGCTGCCCAGGATGAGGAACAGGATCAGGTGTGGCGGTATTAACCGCATCTGCGTGGAGCCTCCCAAGGTGAGGAGCAAGGTGAGAATCAGGTCGGCAGTGACGACTTCAGTGTGGAGCCACCCAGGGTGAGAAGCAAGGGGAGGAGCAGGATCATGTGGGGCAGTGATGACCTCAGTGTTGAGCCTCCCCGGTTCAGGAGCAGGGTCAGGAACAGGAGCAAGAACAGGATTAGGTGTGGCGGCAGCGACCACTGCGGCGACCTCAGCATTGAGTCACCCAGGTGCAGGAACAGGATCAGGCACAGCGGCAATGACCTCTGCATCTAGCCGCCCAGGGTCAGAAGTATGGTCAGGAACGGGGTCAGGAATGGCGGAGACGACCTCAGAAGCAAGCTGCTCAGGGTCAAGAGTGGGATCAGGTGTGGCGGGGAGGTGGCTGCATTGACCAGTCTGGAAGAGGGACAGGAACAGGACGTGGCTGCGTCGACCAGCCTGAGTGCTGGTGCTAGGGCTGAGACTGGAGTGGAACCCAGGACAGGAGTGGGTGCCGGGTCGTGTGCCCGGGCAGGAGTGGGTGCCGGGTTGTGTGCCAGGGCAGGAGATGTGGCCAGTACAGTGGCTGAGGCTGGTTCTGGAGCTGGAACAAGGACTGTGATTGGTGCAGAGACAGGTGAGGGACCTGGTGCAGGGTCAGGTGTAGGACTGGGGTCTGGTGCAGGGTTGAGTGCAGAAACTGGTGCAGGAGCTGATGCCAGTGCTGGTGCGGCTGCCGGGCCTGGTGCGGGTACAGAAAGTGGTACCCACACCAGACAAATAATCTATGTGCAAATGGTCACATAATTTTTATCAACACCTTTGTCTATTAGAATTTGTTAGAATTAAGATTAGGTATTGGTCTATAATTGTTTAAAACACCTGACACACAGGTTTGATTACAGCAACCTTAACCTATTAATAAATTATAATAATAATTTATGTACTATGGATGTGTTAAGGACAATACATATTGAGTAGTGTAGTCAGTACTGATGGTTTAGATGAAGCATTTGAAGTTAGCTCAGACTGTTTCTTTCCAGTAAAGTAAGAATTATTTTATTTTTATTTATTTTATTTATTTATAAATAATCTTGGTAGTATTGTAGATAATGATCCAGTCTTGATGTCACTTCCCACACATATATACAATAACACACAACAGAGCACTTGCTACTATAGTATGATCAGACTATATTACAATATAGTAACATACTGATAATGAACATTATCAGTAGCTTGTTGCACACGTCAAGGGATCAATGCCTCCTGAGGAAGGATAGTTCTGTGTTTTCTCATATAAATGTCTACATAACATTTAGGAGCTATTATATATGACCTCCGTAGAAGCAGCAGTGGAAATGGCAGAGGTGTTACTGGTATTACTGGGAGGAAGGATGATACATGTGGAAGCTTTTTGTCATCTGCAGGAAAACTGGAAGGTAAAGGGATGATGTGTAGAGATACAGAGGCATCTGTTGACATGTTGGAGGGGGGAAGGATGGTGTATTTTGTGTATGTTTACCCAGAACAACCAGAAGAGGTGTTGTCAAATCTATTATCTCATTAGCCAACTCTGGGTCTTTCACAACAGTGTGCGATTTCGTTTGGCCTGTTGTTGTCTTCATCTCATTCCACACATCCTTGATGTTATCCTGCCTCATCTTATGCTCAGTTCTATCTCTGTTCACCTGTTTTGCCTCCCTCAGCTTCCTCTTGAATTTCTTCTTCTTCGCAGAAGTGGATGGAGTCTGAGATGCAGTGAGTGAGGCCTTTGATGTCCTCACCATAATCTTCCATGAAAAGGACAATGTCTGGTATGCATATGCTGTCCTTCACTGTAACATTTTCTGGATTGCATCATTTGGAGAAGACCACCTCCTATTTTCTTACCCCTCTTTGTCCCCCTGTTAGCCCTGTTAGCCTGTTATATTACCATTGGGTCAGGTCTCAATGAAGGAAAGCAAACTGCACTCTGTGCTCCTTTTGGCTGCTCACTAACACAGAAAGTTCATCTACTTTCTTGCAGAGTGACATCACGTTGCCCATAACAATGCTTGGAGAAAAGGTTTAAATCTCCTCTGTTTATCGTGATACGTCATTCCAGTTTTGCGCCCCTTCAACACCTCCTCATATCCTGGGGAATTTCAAGTTCCTTTACTAGGAACAGACATTTGGTCTGGAGAGCTAACAGCTTTTCTCTTGTATAAACAATGCTGTTGCCATGGTGATGCACACAATAGCTCAAAAGCACAATGGCAACGGCAACGATGAACAATCCAGGAGGGGAGACACAACAGATATACATTTTGTGAGTTATTGAGACACAACAACAGCACAAAAATGACTTTAAAATGAGAATCAGGCAGGTCAGTCTACAGCTATCTAGGCACTGAGTTTGCTGGATGGTTTGCCGTGAAGTCTAATAGCAGCGAGGCCTTGTTTGTCTGTTCATCCTTGCCCATATGGTGTTGCATGCACTGGACAAATAAAAAAAAAGATTTTCGCTGTGCCCCCAAGGTGTGTGCAGGTGAAACCTTAATTTGAAAACTGTCATAGCTTTTGTTGGCTGTTTCTGTGATTTTATGGTAGGATGTACATGGAAACATGGAAATGGAGGGGAACTGCTTTAAAGCAGTACACAAGCAGCAGCAAGAACAGCGTACCTGATAGATAGGTACAGGCTTTTAAAAAGATATGATATTTTTTATCAAGAACACATAAAAAACACATAAAACACATCACAGACACATTACATGCATGAAAATTGTGTTTTACAGTGGAAATGCATATCTACTTTACATTTTTTATTGTTATAAACAATTTAAGAGAAAAACAAGAAAGTAGGAAGAACTGAACAAATGTGTTTTCATCTCTAAGGGGTTAAATTAGGAAAACATTACAGTAGATGTTAATTTGAAAGGTTCCAAATTCTGAGAAATGATCATCTAGTGATACCATATCCATGAAAAATAGTAGGATTGTAACAGAACCAGTCCAGACCCTGGACTCAATAATGCCTTACTGATTCAGGATGGGTTTAAAAGGTTTTTTATTTATGTTTATTAATATTTGAAATTGAAGGCAGATAGGCAGGTGAACAATTGCAGCAACCAGGACCAGAGCAGAGTGTCTTCGTCTGATCAGGTAAGAGTGTCAAGATGTCTACACAAAAGAGATGAATTAGTAACTTCTCAATATGCTTACTAATGATAACAGTAAGAACAGGAGTGGAATTCAGAGGGCTCTCCTTAGGGAGACAGGTAAAAAAGAAACCATGTAGAAACACACAGGTTTTTCAATATTCTAGCAGGCAGTTTTAGGCATTAGCAGGGCGTCAGGTCAGAAACACAGACCAGGTTATTTTCATTGAGTTCCAAGGTCAACAGTCACAGAGTCAGATCAGGCAGGGTAGATAACCAGAGATCAGACAGGACAGTAAGACTGGAAAGTCACAACTGTAGCAGACAATAATTTGTACTCCTAATACATGGTGCAGAATGATGGATGCAGTCATAAGCATGTGCCGATAGTTGGTCAGACAACTATATAAGTAATATATCTTTGCACAACTTGACCTACTGTTAAGATGCATAGATGAGGACACAGAGTTAAACAACTTTATTAATAGACCATTGTGTTTTGGCTTTTGCCCTTCATCATCTTATTTAAAGTAATTTCATAGCACTAAAACCTGGAAAGAACATACCTGAGCATAGCAGAGCAGGGATATGGAGGTAACCAAGACTACTGACCACTTTGGGGATTCATATATAGAAAAAGAGTTGCACATTTGTGTTGGTTACACTTTCACTCTGCAATTGTGGGCATTAAGTAAGAAGCAACTGAAATATAAAAAATCATATGGGTCGCATGTGTCAGGGTGAGATTAAGTGACTCTAACACCACCATGGCTTCTCTAAATCCAGATGGAATATTTATAATAAAATACATCAGTCATTATGTTCATTCATTCATTCATCTTCCATACCGCTTATTCCCCGCAGGGGTCACGGGAGTGCTGGAGCCTATCCCAGCCAGCTTATGGGCGAGAGGCGGGGTACACCCTGGACAGGTCGCCAGTCTATCGCGGGGCTCATTATGTTCATCTGGTTTTAATGTTGTGGTTGGACATGGGTGCAACATAGAAAATGTTTAATGTGGGCTATGATTTAAGGCATGAGAAAACATATTAAGGTTTCCTCCAAGGTTTATGATCTCTTTTTGTCTTTCCATCACTTCTGTGCACACAACCTCAATAGCACCAGGCAAATTTAATATTGTGGCTGATACATTGTACCTGTGGCAGCTAATCAAGTTTGTTTACTTTGATCAGTTAGATTTTCTTTTAGTATAACCTTCAGTAATTGAGACTTTGCGGCTGTCTGTTTCTATTCAATTCAATTTTCATTTTCAATTAATTTACTTATATAGCCCAAATTCACAACAACAACAGTTATCTCAAGGCACTTAACCATGTAAGTTTTAAGACCTTACAAATGTAATATATAGAAAACCCAACAAATCACCCCCGAGCAAGCACCAGGTAACAGTTGAGAGGAAAAACTACACTTAACAGAAGAAACTTCCAGCAGAACCAGGCTCGGGGTGGGCGGCCATCAGCCTTGACCCATATGACTCAGTTAGAAGATAGCATTGCTTCAGTTATGATCACCACCACTGGTATTGGTAAATTTTGAACCACAACCCATGCGGCAAAGGCTGCATTTGGGTAATTTCTTCTTCAAAGTTTTCTGCTGCTTTGGAAGGATTTTCATATAAAGAACTAATCTTGCAACCAACCAAAGCACACTAGGATAAGCTATAGGTTTAGGTAATTTAAGTCGACTAACAATTATGTAATGGCCCTGAGACACAAGTCAAAATCAAAGAACTAAGGGTGACTAGACCAAATGTTGGGTCCCCTCATATCCCCTTCATCTGGGCCAAAATATAGCACTAGGTAATAATTCTCTATATCAGCAAGTGGCTGTAGTCTATTGGTCAGTCAAAGTGGAAAAGCAGAAGCACCACTTTGCAGAAACTTCTTTTTCACACCACTGTCGCTCAGCATAGGTGGTTTATAGCTACTTCTAAATATGGTAGAAGTTGTAAATGGCACTTTTGTCAAATTTCTTTTCTTCTGCAATGATTTGTTAAGCAGAACAGTCAATCAGAGTGATCTCTCTCATTGATGGGTCCACTTTCAATTCAACATGCTAATGCACAACCAATATTAGGCAACCTGAAAACCTGAAAGCTGACTGTTGGCTTGGTGTGTTTCAGCCCTATAGTATACTGAAATAATGGTCTGTCTCACTCATTTATTTTTTAAACTCCAACCATTTTCCCAAGTGAACTTAACAATAGTCTAAATGGTTATCATACTGAACTCAGTAAAGTGACCGTAATGTCCTTCCACAACTTAATACAACTATTTTACTTTTCATATGAATAATTGGGGTCGGCAGTATAAATGTCTTCCAGGTGATGCCATATATAAATCCTCATTTAACAATCTCCCTGGTGATTAAAAAAAAAAATGTTGTCCTTCTAGTATTGATAAAGAACATGACATATAAACTAGGTCTTGTCAAGCATTCTTCAAGCTTTGATATAACCCTGGCAAACTTGTCAGAAGTGCAGTCTTCCTATTTTCTACTACATACTTTAACCATATCCACATAGTGTAGACATAAACTACTGCTCAAAGGTTTGGGATCACAGTCATGGCTACTTGACTTCTTACTGTTAGGGCAAATAGTTTCACTACTATCCAAGTAGTGAAAATAGTGGATGATATAACTTCACCTGGATAACTGAGATTCTTCATAGATATACCTAAAAGCTAACCTTAACCCTTTGGAACCCTTTTCAGACAGATACATGCCAATTACTTTGTTCTCATCAGTTTTTTCTTTAGATCATGGCATGATGTGTTGCTTTTTGTATGAATATAACTGTTCCTTTTAAGTTATATTGTTGTCTTTGGTAATGCTATTCACATAAAGTGCATAATGTCCTTGCATCACTATAACATTGAGCTACTTTTGTGTATATGATATAAATGATGCATGCTGAGAGAAGACACTGATAAACCTGTCTTAGGATTTATCACCATGGCAGCATAATGTCATTGGGAACTAATTAAACCACATCCCTTTGCAAAATGAAAAAAAGAGAAAAGAGAAGGGTTACTTCTTACTAATCCTTAGCCACAATTGGAGAATTTACTGAACCATTAAAGAGATTTCCAACATTTAAAATAGTTAAAAATTTCAATAAAAAGGTTAAATCAATCATGAGCAAATTTCTCCTGCAAATTGGAGCATCTTCTTGTGCCCTGAAACACTGCCTCCACAGTATCACCTCACTCTTGTCCTTCCAATTAATTCTTACCCATGATCAGTCTCATCCCCTCCGACAGTGCAGGACAGGGCTGGCTATGATGGATGTGACATTAATGGGAAATGAAGCTGGGTAGATGTGACACCCCAGTCCAATAGTGGCATTTGTCACTGCCCTGGTCATGCAGTTTGGGCCCGCCCTGCGAGTGACTGAGATTAATGATGACGTTGGTACTGTCTTTGTCTCTCTGGGTGGCTTCCCTAAGCACAGCACAGTCTCCAAACATGACCTGTCTCATATTAACCCCACACAGATCAGAGACACAACATGCCCACAGATGGGTAAATATGAGCTCTTCTCACATTGCCTTAACTCATATTAATAGTGGATGACTGGTGAAGGGGATATGTATTAATTCAGAAATATCTTATTTTAATGTGGTAATTATGGCTAAATGATACTCTTGAAATCAAGTTACATCTGAGATATCAGTCATTGTAATTCTTATTAGTTGTCTCACTATTAATATATTTATATGTATATCTTCAGTTGTCATTCTGACTACACAAAACGCAATTTTATATATCTAAAATGTCTGTCATTATTTTATGTGGTACATTTTAAAAACCAGGAAATGGGTAGTTTCCACTGTTTGCGAGTACTCGGACAAGTATACTACTGGGAGTACCCCATCCTGGCCTGTCATAAAGCAATGGAATAACCTTAAGAACCATGCACTGCTGCACAGATAATGGCTTTTCCCTGACAGGTGCAGGCAAGCTCAGATGGATGGTGCATTGGATTGGTTGTTTAAGACTTCAGGGATGCAGAACATTCCCTCGGTCATCCATCATTTGCTGACACATCCACTTATTTCCACACCACACATACAGATGTAATCCCCCTATCTGGCTATTCCTAGACAACACACATTCAGGACCTGTCCATCCCTGCCTTTGTCTGCCTGCATGTGGGAATAAAAAGAAAGCTAAAATAATAACTTCTTGTGATGAATAGTACCTGAAAGATAATGCTGAGTTTATGTATGCAACAAAAACATTAAGTACAATAATTGTATACACAAGAGTAGCCACGACTTCTGAGAAGCCCCATGGTGAGTACAGGTACCCACATGAAATGCTTAACTAGGTTCATCTTTACTATGCAAGTCTGATTTAAAAAAAAAATACACACCTAAAGGGTCTACCTCATAGTCCATAGACTGTAGCAAATGATTTAACATTTCAGAAGTTGATTAAATGTACATTTGCAATGTATTTGTGCCATAACTGCCATTGATGTATGTTTTAATTATTCAAAATTCCAATTTAACATGATTCTAAAATTAGAAAGACGGTAGGATGGGCTGTTGGCTTTCTGTGTGGATTAATGCATTGCTCCCCAGCCAGCAGGTGACAGTGATCTGGTACCACCATGAGCAGTGTGGGGCCCTAAATGGGTTAGATGGAGTAAATATTGATGCCTGTCAAGAGGGACCAAGGGAGTGAGCTTAATGTGGCTGGGGGGATTGGAGCAGAGATATTTCACTCTGTCCCTTAAGGAAATGCATTTTGATTAAACATGTGATCAGTCTTGGATATTGAGTAATTGGATGTGGAGCACATGTCAAGCATTAATTTGAGTATTATGTAGTATGATGACTGGAGTGAGCCAGGATAAGGGCAAATGCCTGACCGATAGCTAAAAATGCAGTAGCAGCTTAATGACTTCGTAAATAAAAAGAATTTGTTGTTTTTCTGCCTGCTACATCCCCATGCTGCAGTGTAAGACCTTAGATGATCTGGGCACCAATAAGGCTCTCAAACACTTCGTTTAGGAATTCTAAATAGTCAAGACAACAGAATCAATGAGGGCCAATATCAATATCAAACCTTGTCCAAACTACTAGAGGGATTTTTCAATAGTTATTAGATAACAAGAATAAATGAACAGATAATGCAATGTTTTGTGTTTATCATAATATATTTCTGTAGATATAGTCACAGAACAAGGAGGTTCTAGAAGGACTAGAAAGAGAAGCATTAAAAAAATGAAAGGCAGTAGGGGTTTATTGATTACATTTCTTGAGAAGGATTATATTAGATTAATTTGTGTGAAGTGAAATTACAAAACCCAAAGTAAAAGCCAAAATCTACTACACCAAAGTACTCTCTAGACCATGAACCGGTATTTTCTTAAACTATAGTCACCAAAATATCTAAAAATCTACTGAATGGATCTGCAAATCTCTAATGATGAAACCTGGTGAAGACATACTATGTAAAAAAGTGTACTTTGCAGCATTTACTCTACACTAGACTTAATGTGATTCTCTCTGGCAATGTTAGCTTTCATTTTCTTATCCTGTGTCCCTCAGGTGGCAGAGCAAAGTACTCTGTTTCCCTACTTCCAGTTAGAGAACTGAAATGTTTCCATTGCCTAAATTGTTTCTTTGCAGTGTGCTCTATGTGTAACTTATGGTTTGCATTATTTCTCTCAGTCCAATTTAATAGGGAATCATCTCTGTCTAGGGATGCTGGCTGAGGCTCTCAAGTCTCCTTTGTATGGCTGGACAGGCATCTAACTGAATGATGAATGACCCCATTTCTCCCCACATAATTGGCTCCTTGCTGTTTGGCCTTGGCTATGTGTGTGCAGGGCAGCCACCTCCATATGTCAATCACTAATCTGCTGCTGCCTGGCTGGATCTTTGATAACTATGCTAATACACAGCCCTTGCATCCCATTGGCTGAATCTGAATTGGTCTAAGATAATCCATTAAAACTGTGACAGTAATAATCTCCCCCCAAACACAGGGTTGCCAGTGTGCTAAATGTTATTTGACCATTCCTGTCACGATGGTGCTGCAAGGCACACCAGTGAGGTGATGGATGAGTCCCACCACAGCCTGCTCATTCATCACCTGCTGACTGATCGAGTGATATTTGTATGCTCTTTATGTTGTTTTTTACTAGTATCAATTAAGACACGTTTTATACCATATTACCGTTAAAGTATTAGACTCAATTGGTTTCACTCTGAATGTAAATAAAGCCCCTCCTTGATCTGTGAGGCATTTGTTCTGACCTGGAACACTAAACATGGTTTAAAAAAGATTTAATAAATGTGTCAGGGGCAGAATATATGATACATGAAGATCTTGTACTGACATGTAGGTCGTGCATTTACAATATCTGAAGATAAAAAAATGGTAAGTAACACATCTAGAAAGTTTGGTACGACTTCTGTCTTATTTGAGATGGGATGATTCAGGTCCAGAAGATTGTCAGGAGAGGGATGCAGGTGACTATAGTGAAACTGTCTAAATCACTGGATGGTGATCTAATCAGCGTCTGCCACGTGGGGAAGTCTGGAGATGGTTACACTAAAAACACACAATGCACATACAAAAGAATGATAAGTCAGATAGGTTCAGGTACACAGATTGTCAGAGAGCCTAGTTCAAACATTAATCCTTGTCCACTATCTTCCAGCCACCCAATTTACCCAAGAGAGCAAAGATAGATGAATCAGAGGACTGGAATCCAGAAAGTGGAGTCGAGTGAGCAGTCAGATAATTTAGAGCTCTAAAATCCACAACTGAAAATACTACAGAGACCGAAAAGATCCAGAGGCAACATAATCAAAAACAAGACTTACATATACATATGGGGTTTTAGGCAGAATCAGGTCAGGCTGGCAGAGTCAGAAAACAAGTCAGATCAGGTAAATCAGGAATACAGGTTGGAGAGTGTACTGTGGAGATCAGAGCAGACAAACTGGGAAAGGCAGTGAGTCAAACAGGAGCTTACTTAGGAATTGTAATGTGCAGCAAATTCATAAAATGAAATTAACAAAGGTAACATAAAGAGTGAGTCAGACAGAAGTCTTGGATGAAAAGCCCAACTAGAAAATAAATAAATAAACTGAAAACCAGAACTAAATTAACTAAAGCATGAAAAAATTAATTTAATGTATACTATAACTCAGTGACATGAACACGAGAAAGCACTCTTCATGGTATACAAGCTAAAACATGAACCTGGTCTATGTGGATAGGAAAAATTAAAGAACAAGTAAAGCTGGCAAAAATGGGAACTAAATATTAGAACCAAAACACTGACCAAAAGGAAAATACTTACGTAAATACTAAACCAGACCATGCTTCCACCATGTTTCTGTGGATATGACCTGGTGTTTATGACCTAAAGCTCTGCTGACCCCCTGATTACTGCCTGCCATACTGTTGTTTGTTTAAACCTGACCCTTTCCCTATGTGAGGCATCTATACTCCCCTGCCTGTTTCATCAGTATTTATCTGTTTGTTTGTGTCAACAAGCTGGTGCTTTCAGGAGAAGTGTTCATTATGTCACTTCCAGATCAGAAAGATCATGAATCTGCTTGTGAGACAATTGACTTCTTTCCATATTGGTCTTGTTAGATCTTAGTCCTGCATTTAACACTATAAATCAGAACATTTTACTACACAGAGTTGAACATTGGGATTAAAGAATAGGCTGGTTTAAATGTTGTTTATCAGATAAATTCTAGTTTGTTCATGTTAATGATTAGTCACAAGCTAGTTCCACGGGGTTCTCTGCTTGACACTTTGGTTTGATCTAGTTTCATAGATATATATAACTGGGTGAAATTTAGAGTGTTTCCTAAGAGACATGTATACCATAAAAAGCAATCAATAAGTCAAACTTAAACCATGTTTGATTCTGACTTAAAAAATACAATGGACAACTTAAACTAATGCTAGCTAATACTTAGAATTTGTTTGCCTTTTTCTCTCATTTTATCCTCCAGATCCTCACCATAGGAGGAGGTTATGTGGCCCAGGTTCTAGCTGGCTGCCACTGGGATGCCACCCTAAGATGGCTCCTGTTGACAAGTTTATGTTAGGTAGGTTTTTAACCAAGGAAAGGGTAATTGGGAGAGTTACTGACAAAAAAGATTGTTACACTGCTCTGCTCTGCTCTGCTCTGCTCTGCTCTGCTCTGCTCTGCTCTGCTCAACCAAGTCTGTGTCCACAAAATCAGCATCTCCTCCTGAGTAAATGAGAACTGGCAACAAACAAGAACATGCACAAAACAAGGGGAACAGAATACAACATAGTGAGAGAATGAAATGCAAAACTGGAAACAAAAACAAAATGTATGAGATCATGACAAGCAGAACAATCTTAGATTGCAGGTGGTTATACTTGTGGTTCCTTGAGCTACCAACTGTAGAATGGGAGGCTACAGGAGACTGTCTATCAAGCTCCTCTCCTGCAAAACCAGATGCCAGTTCACATTTCAGGTGGTGGACACCCTCTATATTTTTAAGACTAGGTTTTAAACCCCCCCCTCTCAAACCTCACATTGTAAAGTGCATTGAGATTACTTTTCTTAACTTCATTGATCATGTAGTCCTTTGACTCACAGGTCAAAGACTGAGACACTTTAATTCACAACACACACGCAAGTCAGGGAAAGAAAGGCCTGTAAATAAATGTGTTGAAGAGCTAAACTGACTATGTTATGCCAAGTAAAGGAATAAACTCCCCAGAATACATTTTAATGGACTTATTTTTGTTTGTTTGCCCTAAATAAAGTAACTAGTGTTGAGTTTATACACTTGAGGAGAAGGAGGGTAGGTGGGTGAGGGAAGCATGATTGAGAGTTCATATGTAGATATGTGTTAACATAGTGTGAGGCATTGTCACACATTCTAGACAGCAGTGGCAACAAAAACGTCTGGTGAAAAATCTGGGATGACATATGTCACTTTGATTCCAGAGCAGAGGTCAGTACTGCAAATTCAGTGTCCAGTGTGCCTGTCCAAATCCTCCTCTCCCTCCTTATATCCAGAGCTAGATGGACAGAGCTGCAGGGGAAGAAGGGCCTGGCTGATAGAAAATACAGTTTTTTGTTTTTTGTTCATTTTGCAAAACTAGGATGTGGGGTGTGCATATAAGAATGTCTTCTACTAAGAAGGCATTGTTGTAGAATAAAGCAAGGATTATGCAATGTTTAAATATCTAAGAATCCCCTACAGATATGTTATGAATAATGTATGTTTCATAACTGATACGTTTTTGGTTGTAAAAGAAAAGTAAATCTGTATAGAAATTAATTCACCTCCTTCCCCATTGAAAAATATGGTAACTATAATATATTTAACTGCTGACTACAGTATGTCTACTTCATAAATGTAAATCCATCCTCAGTGTATGTGCAATACAAGAATCACATTTGCACATCATGCTTGTTCCTTACCCAACTCAAATACCCCAAAACAATCTCTAAAAGCTGTTGTCATTATGTCAGTGGGAAAGTCAGGTGAAATAGTTGCAAGCAATAAAAATTATGAACAAAACACACAAAAAAACTATTTATTTACTCCAATTCAGAGCACAAATTATTATCCTAAGGCACTTTACAATGTAAAGGTTTAACATATGGACTATATGTTAAACAAAAATATAGTATATATACTATATATTTGTATATATACAAAAAAGTAGTTTACTTTTATACTTAAATACAGTACTTTATTTTATTAAGTAAAATTAAGTATGCTTCAAGTATACTTCAAGTAAAGTAAGTATACTTCTATTGCTAGTACACTAGTTTAGTCCCAAGAAGTATTAAATTGGCCCGCTTTTTAGTTTACCTCTGATAACCACATATAAAGTATACTTGAAGTAGACTAATAGTATACTTGAATATTTGAATATACTTTTTCGTAAGGGGACTTATACAAAAAACCCAACAAATCCCCCTTGAGCAAGCACTAGGCAACAGTGGAGAAGAAAAACTCACTGTATCAGAAGTAACCTCTAGCAGAGCCAGTTGGGTGAGTGGAAAGAAAGAGAAAAAAGAACACAGCCACAAAACAACAACAAGAAAACAATGGGTGGGTTGGATGGGGCAGCAACTGCTCACTGGAAACATACAGGTCCAAGGCCTGCAGAAAAGGAGAGAGAGAGAGAGATTTTTAGTTTATGACTTATTATGTCTTATTTATCAATCCTTCCTTCTGCATTTGGGTCCTTACCTAGTTTTGCTTGTTATGGAAAGGCAGCTGGTGTTTTACAGAAGGAGTATTGGGACATGAAAACTAGGCTACAAAATTCATACAAAAATTTACTATTAAATTTAATGAATCTCAGGCAGGACTGTTACAAGTCCCATTAAAATAAGATAGCTTAAAGACTTGGGAATGGCTAAATTAAAGGCAGCAAGAAACAGCCACCTTGCTTTGCCAAGCCACATATCCGAGTCCTAGGCTACACAGACCTCTGTGGCCTGCAACAGACCCGACCCAGCACCAGCTCAAGTCCTTGCACCCGTTCCAGTCCCTGCATAGGCTTCTGTTCCAGCGCCACTCTGTGTTCCTCTCCAGCTTCAGCGTTGCCAGACCCCACTCCAGGCACGTAGACGCCACTGCTTCCTGGTCCTTTTCATGTTTATGTCAACACCACCATTTTCTGTCTTGGACCTGTTTGTGCGCACGTCAACACCACAGCATTCTGTCTTGTACCTGTTTGTGGGCATGTCAACATTTCCACATCCTGTCTGGGTCCTGTTTGTAGGCATGTCCCTGGGCGGGTCCACAATGCTTCACCTGTTCCTGCTCCCAGGCAGTTCAATGTTAGGGTCATCTCCAGCTCCAGTTCCTGCTCCTAGGCGGGCTTTCAATGCCACCCCCAGTTCCCATTACCAGTTGGGGTGGCCTACAAGTCATGGTGGTTTAATTCCCGGCTCCTCCAGTCATATGTTAAAGTGTCCTTGGGAAAGACACTGAACCCCAAGTTGCCCCTGATGAGTCAGGTCAGCTGCATAGCAGCTCTGCCGTCAGTGTGTGTGTGTTTGTGTAAGCGAATGGATGAATGAGGAGCAGTGTCAAAACACTTTAAGTAGCCATGAGGTAGAAAAGCACTATATAAGTACGGACGCTTTTACCATGTTTGACACATGATGTGTTGTGCTTTGGATCATAAGCTTTTCATTTGTCATACTTTTCTCTTGGTTTTCTCTTGGGTGGTTTGTGCCTTGTTGTAAACCTTCTGTATTTACATTAATTTATTTTTTCTCTTGATTGTAGATTTTGATGATGTCATGCGTACCCTCAGAGTATTTTTGTCTTATATTGATGTTGTGACCGTTTTCTACACCAGAGTTGAACTCACCAGTAACAAACTGCTAATTTGGCCACATTTAAGGTTTTTGCTATCTCTCTCTATTTGTTGTTTTTTCAGCCTAATGATGGACTAATGCACTTGCATTCATATCAGTAACTACAGTCAAACAGCTGCCAAATGCCAACTAAATACCTGATATCAATCCAGATCTTTTCTCTACTTAATTTGTCTTGAAGTATTGACAGAATGGACCACACCTGGTCAGTTAACTTCTTGTCAGTCGGTGGCCCAAATAGTTCTGAGCCTGCTTCTGAGATTTTTCTGTTTAAAATTGCTGTAATTTCTAAACAGCGAGTGCCATTTTTCTGTGAGACCTCTTAAAATAAAACTAAAAATGACACTTCAGTCACATCTTTTATTTCAAAGGTAATCATAAAAACAGAGTTTTTATGATTTATGATCTGCAGTGTGTGTCATTGCCCAAATGCTTTTTACAGTCTTTGGTGCAATTAATGAGTCTGACAGACAGTTTTCTTCAATTTGGGACAACAAATAATACATGTTAAAAGCATTACAAAATGTTTATAATAAAAATTTGGCATGTTCAGGGTTGCTCACTGTAACAATTTATTAATCTCTAAAACTCTCACTTTGGCCCTGCTGTATGTATTGGCCCAAATAAAACTGAAGTGAATGCTCCCTCTGCACCTGATTTTCCATATTCCAAATTTAAACAGAGCTTCTCAGCTAATCGATTGTGGTAGCTGACATCCACCTACCTTGGCAAAGGCTCAAAGAGTGGACCCAGATGATTCAGAATGAGAGGATTTACATACTGAATGCTGTATCACAAATTCTCATTTCCTTGACTGATCTAGAGGTTTTAACATGCCATGTCATTTCTATGTGTCATTACCACCATTCCTCTGTGACGCACACAGAGGAGCACCATCTCCTCTGTGTCGACAAACTAGTTTTGTGCTGTTTACTGTCACTATTGTCCTTTGGTGTGCGGTATTCCAGAGGACACAAGTGTTCTCAACTCCTTCTCAACTCCAACTTCCAGGTGTCCAGGGACTGACTGTGCAGAGGAGTATAACTGAAGTGGAACTTCACTGACTGGTTGGCAGAGGTCAATTAACTCTTTCAATAATATTCTTCGCCAAAGCACAGTCTCTAGCAAATACATTGAATGAGCTCTTCAGATGGATGCCTCAGACATGACGTGTAATAGATTACCTATTGGCTTCTTTCATATAATTTAACAGTGTAGTCAGGCTTGTGCTGGTGCACACACAGCATGTATTAGGTAATATGTGTGGCTCATGTCAGCTTTAAATATCTGGGGCAGTGACTGTGGCTTGTTGAGAGGACAATGACATGATTGAGAAGATGAGTATTCTGGGAACACTAAGCCACTAGCATCATCATTTCTCTGTTCCTCGCTCCTTTACTGAGGATGTCCACATGTCTCACTGGGAAACACCCTAAAGATGGCTCATGTGGCCACAACTTAATAACTTAAAAACAAGATCATTGTTCCAAAAATATGGCACCAAAGTTAGTCAATGTTCTATCTGATTTGGATATCTGAAGTTGATATGTATTAGAACATCTCGATATTATGCTATTAATTGTAACGAATTAATTCATCACTGTACACGTAATAACCAATTAACTATTATACAGTCAGTAAAACTGGGTTCCGGCTCTAGACATTCACATCACACCCTGCCAGAGCTCAAGTTCAGCTCCATCTTCTTAAGCATCAGTTGTTATGAAGCTGTCACACCTCATCTTCAACATCATGGACACATGCATAACATGACCATAATTTGGTCATGGCTAAACTAGACTAGTCATGGCTAGAGTTAGTGAGCAAACATCAGTGGTTTCTCTGTGGTGTAATGTAGATTTTTATATAAATTGGGCATCCTATATAGTCACATGGTAGATGCACATGGCTCTTACTGATGCTTAATTATGGTCATAATTATAATACCATAATATATAATAAATATATAAAAACAATCACACTGAAGGTACTAAGAAGACTCATCATAATATTTTGACTCTATAACATTGTGTGTGGAGTAGGACTGGACTAGGTTAAAAAAAATCAGTCCTGACGAGAGTGCAGCCTCGTGTAAACAGGTCCACAGTATCATCATTTACATTTAGTCATTTGGCAGATATGGCAGATCATCAATTGTGCAAATATTTCATAGGGAAAACAGGTAAAAGTACACATTTTAATGTAGCTGCGTGTAGCTGTATTCAAAACAACTGAAACTGCATACAATAACCGTATGTAATATGCTTTGTTTATGAATTCTACATGTTTATGTAGGACAGCACAACAACCTCATGCTGGTGGTAGAGAAGCAGTATTCAGCTACCAGCATATACAAGAAATCTGTAACATGGTCATCGCCAACAATTCCATTAGGATCAGAGAGATCCAAACAGCAATCATTAATGATAATAATATATTTTCAAATATTATTAGTATAAATATAAATTATCCACTATAGACAGAGTTTTGACAAAG
>OMLM01014319.1:0-19679 GCA_900302695.1 Helostoma temminkii | reverse complement strand
TTTGAGAGAAATTGTGAAAGAGTGAAGGAGCTGCGATTCAAGTATGTTCAGGTAAACCATTGGTGTGCACATGGCTGTTTATTGTACTGTATACAGGTAGTTTTACTGTACTTCAACGATGCCTGTATCTTTTGAAAATATATGTGTATGTAAGGACATAACAGGTAATCAGTGCAGAGGATGGCTGTGCAACGTGAGGAGATTTTTCCCATAGTGCATAGCAAGACAAAACATCAGATGTGATGCTGACAAAATAAACAATTAGGCCGACAAGATGTCCATGAAGATGGTAAATTATAGTGTACAAAGGTTTGACTTTTGTTTTGCTTATTTACTAAACTGCCAAAGTTTTTTTTCATTTTTATTGGATTTTGTATTATATTTACATTATACAAAAGACTGTACATTTGTGGAAATTGTACTGTAATAATAAAGTAATTTGTAACTATCACGCCACAGTGTTAGTGTGAACCTGCATTTTATGCAGCTTTGCAGTAAGTAGGGGGGCTGGATGGTGTTGAAGACACTTGAGAAATTCAAGAACATGACTTTCACTGTGCTGCTCTGCCTCTCCAGGTGGAATTATGTTCTGTACAGTAGGAAAATGATGGCAGAGACATCGAAACATAGTTGAAGTCTACATTTATATTATAATGGCAGGAACCAGAGATGGGGCAGGTGAATGACCAGAAACTGATGAGTGGTGGCGGGAAACAGAAGCAGGTGAGTGGAGGCCGAGGGTCAGGAACAAACCAACCAAAGAGCAAGCTTAAAAGGAGTGAAAATCAGGTGAGTCAAATCAAAGTGACTAACCGGAGCCAGCAAGATGGGGGAGAGAACAGGAAAGTGACCATAGGTATAATTAAACTAGAGTGAGTGATTACATTTTAAAATTAAACATAATTTAAGTCTGTCTTAACAGTCTGTAAAATGTCCACAAGTTCTTGGTAAAACTATTTTTAAATAAAGTCTGTAAACCTAGTCATGGTCTGTGACTATGAAAAAGTCTGTGAACCTAGCTGACAATAGTTTTTCTGTGTGTGTGTTTTTGTGTTAATGTATACTTACACAGTAACTACCGTGGAACAAGGGGGTAACAGTGACCACTTTAATTTACAGGCAGCATGTTTCATATTAACGCTGTATGTAACCTGGATTAATGGATAAACCTACCCAGTAATTGCAGAAGAAGTATAGGAATAACCTAATTTTTGGCTTGACTTAAAACCAAGATCAATTGGCTGCACTTATAACCAAATTATAGTTTAGTAACTCTAGTATAGTTAAACATTAGGTATTATTCCTCTGTACTGACAATTACGCATTGATACATACTCTGTAGGTAAACCAATATTACAGAGGCCAGTAAAATGAAGTGTTACATAGTAATTTATAATATTTATTAAATGTTATTATACATTATATTTATTATTAATTACTTGTTTGCTTCCATATTGTGGCATTGTTGGCAGGGACACTTGGCCAACTGATGTGTTGGTGCGTCCAATATATCGAATGATTGCTGATTGACCCTGTGGATATACTGTGGAGGCCCACTGCTGAGGAAATTCTGAGGGGAAATGCGTTGACTTTGTCAAAAATGACCAACTTTGCTTGTACATTTGTACAAAATGTGTAACCAGTGAAATATAAAAAATATTTCCCCAGAATGACCTTTACATAAAATATCTTTTTTTTTACTTTCTTCTCTGACACAATATGCCCCTATTTCACTCATTCAGTGTAAAAATTGCATGTTAAAGGTATAAGAGGAAACATTCAGGGTGATGAGGGACTTTCATGACCAGCACCAGGGGAAAGTAACTGGAACACTTGTTTCAGGCTGGTGAGTATTTCTAAGAGGAGATGGCTGGATTATTAAACCGCTCACAGGTGCGAATATGGATTATGACAGGAGGAATGACTACTCATAGCAGTTGGATTAGAGTGTGGGTTTGGAGCGATGACCGGGGAAAGGAGAAGGAGCATCAGCAGCGTGGGAGAGGAGCCAAGGTGGGTGTGGAGTGAGATCTGAGGATCCACAAGGCAAAAGGAGCTATTTTAGGCAGGCTGGTGTGCAGGTGCTTGGAGTGAGACTATAACGACATTGGACAGAAGGGTGAATCAACTAAGGAACTGTTAAGCGATGCAGTGGGAGATACCTGGGTGAAGACCCTTTTCTTTCAAAAGTTGTGAGTATAATGTAGGCCGCCACGTGGCTTAGTAAGTGTGCTGGTCCAACTGGTAGTAGGTGCCTGGTGAGATGGGGATGAGTAGCAGATAAAGACTTACTCTTGCAGACAATAAAGGGCATGAGGGGAGTGACAGAGACAGATCCAAGTTAAACAGGTCCAAAGAGGGAATCAGGCAGAGAGCGTGGGTCCAAAACAGATTGGGTTCAAATTCCACTTAATCAGTCCATACATTTATCAACATCCACAGTACAAATTCTTAATCAGTAATCCTTTCTGAAGCAATGGTCATAAAAATAAGGGATACACTCACAGATCCGTGGTGTAGTCAAGGATAAAGGCAAAATGGTAGACCAGCTCAGGTTGGGTCAATACAGGTGGTGTAGGAACATTTACGTGGTGTAGAAACTCTCCAAACGAAAGTAGATTAACTGGCAAAGAATGGCCAAGACATCCATACTGTATACAGTCTATGGTACTGACACTGTGATGTTCCAATAAAACTTCTTGCCCCCTTTCAATCTCCTACTTTAAAATATTGGATAATGCTGGAAGCTCACTGTGGTTCTGTGTGACAGGGATCTCCCCCTATATCTCTCCACAGCTCATAGTTCGAGTTTGGTCCCGTGGCACTGCCACTTCATTGCGCAGTATGTTAGAGTTCATGTAAAGTATGATTGGACGACAACAACTTGGTCAGAAAGGATATTTTAACATCAAGTTGCTTGACTCCTTTCCGGGGTTACTCCCTCATGCTAGAGGGGCACAGAGCCTAGCAGCAGCAGTGGGCTCGCCTCACACCTGGAGAATGATAAGGAGACACAGCAGTGGAGGCGTGGAACAAAAACTCATTCACTTGGTGAGCACAGGAAGGCTAACTCTCCCAATCATACTTTTCAGTCTCCAGAAAATACATATCTGTAAAACTCGAGAAGGAGGCATAGCTGTTCTTGTTAAACAGTCCTGGTGTACAGATAACCAAATCTCGCTTCGGAAAATCCAACCACATAGCAGTCTTGTCATGGCCGACCTGCACCACAAGGCTGAAAACAGACCCAGTTGTGAGATTTAGATGCCCTGGCTCAACGTGAACATACGCTAGAAGATCAGGAGCTGGTGTGCAGCTTTCAGGTCAGGGAATACTGCAGAGTATAAGCACTCTCTTTAAGAGCTCCCAAAGTCCATCAGAGCTGTCAAGACTCCCAGAGAGTTGAGGACTGGTACAGAGAGAATAACAAGAACCATGTGACAGGGAATATGATCCATCTCAAATTACAGGAATAGCCCCAGCAGGGCAGTAGCCTCTGACTCTTTTTTTTTTACCGGACACATTACACAGTTTCTATGCTAGATTTGATAGACAGAACTGTGACACCCCCTTAAAGTCCCCCAGCAACCCAGAGGAGACTGCACCCCAAGTGACACACACAGGCCTTCTGCCCTGATGTAGGTGAACCTCTGGAAGGCAGCAGGATACAATGGAGTGTCATCAAGACAACTGAGGGCCTGTCATGACAGGGGTTTACACAAACATCTTTGACACAGGAAACTGTTAAAAGTGTCAGTACCCAAAACCCCACACACCATGACAATGAAAAACTTCAGACCAGTGGTGCTCACATTAGTGGCCATGAAGCTTACCCCCCAACAGGTCAGTGGATGATGCAGTGGTGCTGGCCCTTCAGTCCATACTTGAACACTTGGACAATAATGGCATATATGCATTCCTGCTCTTCCTTCCTCAAGTATGCTGATGACACAACCATCACTGGCTTTCTCAAAGGGAAAGATGAGTCACCATACAGGGGGCTAGTCCACCATACATGGAGCCAGTTGACTGTTGTTGGTTAACATGTAATTACCAGCAGAAACAGGCATTTAATTAACACTCTGAGAGAACTAGCACTGAGAGACTATTGTGTCATTGTCTCCAGCCTGGCGCCCGGATATCATCCCATATATGGTCATTTTCTTGTGTCTGCTCTCTCTTTGGTTTACTGCTTATTTTAATAGGCTGATTACTAACACCTGGTTTTCCTCCCCATATAAGCTGGTCTGTAGCTCCTTGCCACCCACCACATTATCAGCTCTGTTCACCCTGTTTGCTACTCCATCTGTTCTGTAACTGACCTGAAAACCAATCCTGGAACCTGTTTAGGACCTGATTACTGCTCTGATCCCTGGCTCTGTTAGTTTGTCTGTTCACTCTGACCTTTTTTCTGAAACCAGGCTCTGTCTTAAAATTGTGGAATTGGATTTCTGGAAACTTTTTTTCTGACCTGACCCCTAATCTGTTTTGTTAATCCAACCCCTGACCTGAAATTGTACTGCGTGATTAAGCTGTCTGCCTGTTGATCTGATCTGTTTTTGTCTTTGCCTGCATAGCTCTGACTTAAAGGACTGTTTATAGGACTGTGATTGTGGATTGTGGGCCCGGATACCTCTGCCCTCTCGTCAACATCAGTGAGTATAACATTCATGATCCTCAGAGCTTATCACTTACCTGCCACACTAACTTTTATCTCCTGCGTGTAGTGACTTTTTGCCCCTGTCTGGTTCCTTAGAGAATTACTCACCTGTCCAATCCCAAGCTCCTGCGTTCCCTCACTTTCCTAACATTTGCCTAATGTTTTCAATAAACCATCTTAAAAACTAGTCCAGTGTTGCCTGACTCTACTTGAGTTAAGTTTGAACAAACCTAACCCGATTTGTTTAGCACATGGAGGCAAACAGTGACACAGCGATTATTGCGAGAGGGGAAAGACTTCTAGTCATCATATATTGCTAACCTGGCCCCCCTTGGAGCTTGTGCAATTCTCCCTCCCCTGACGCCAGCTGTCACCAGTCATTACATAGGATAACAGTACTGCATGTCTAAATGATCTGGCTGCGAGTATAAAAAGCACTTAAAATGCAGGGATTCATTGTTAAGATATAACAAGCATGCTGGAAATGGGCACCAAAATTGTTCCTTGCATAACCCAGCAGATTGACAGTATTGATAACAAAGTAATTTAAAATGGTATAGTTATTAATGACTTGTTTGTTTCCATGTGTCCTCTGATGCAACCTGAAAGTTACGCTGTTTATTGTTTCCACTTTTACTAGCGATTACTGAGGATAGAGTTGTCCAGACATGGCAAAATTCTTTTATTAAGGAAACTACCAATAAACAGTATTGTCTGCAGTACACTCTCAATGTCACAAGGGTCATTGCCAGATCTAGAGAGGCATATTGTGGAACTACAAAACCTAGTAAAGTCCACAGAAAACAAAGGGAAAAATGGAATTTGGATTATGGAGGCAGGTGTAAAAGCAGATGAGGGAACACTAGAATCAGGACATATGATGTCTCTCTTTGTAGTGAATAGAGGGCAGTCAGAGAGAGCTACTGGGGGCTATGCAAGGTGGCCAAGTTTCCAATACAGTCAACTTGACCTCCAGAAGTGTGACTATTTTATAATTGATAAAAATACCATTATCATTAAAGGAGACAGTGGAAAAGCTAAACATAGGGCACACTTAGCAAGTCAGAGCAGGAGAAGCATAGGGAGAGAAGCCATGGGGAGAACATGCAAACTCCACACAGAAAGACCCTGGCTGACCCCAGGAATCAAACCCAGGACCTTCTTGCTCTGAGGTGACAGTGCTAACCACTGCACCACCGTAACACCTGGCATTTTGCTTCAGTAAGGGGTAATTTTGGCATCTATACTATACTATTACTATTCTATTTGCATTACATTGTCGAATTATGAACAATATATAGTTGTCTGTGAGCTTTTTGTCAGCCTTGTCATTTGTTGAAATCCAACAGGCGTTGATTATTGGCATTGATTTTCCACATATCAAATAATCTTTACACCAAAAAACTTAGTATATTATTTTGGTCACTAATAAAAACATTCTTATCCTACATCAGCTTCCCTCCATTTACCCCCTGTAAAATCTAGGATAGAATTTAAAATCCTTCTCTTCACTTATAAACCACTTAATGATCAAGCTCCTTCATATCTTAAAGACCTCATAGTACCATATCATCCCAACAGAACACTTCACTCTCAGAGTGCAGGTCTACTTGTGGTTCCCAGTTCCCAGAGTTTCCAAATGTAGAATGGGAGCTATCAAGCTCCTCTCCTGTGGAACCAGCTCCCAGTTCAGGTTTGGGAATTGGGAACTGTGTTTTTCATAGTGTCACATATCACATCATCTTTAGACAAAAAAGGTATAGTAATAACCAAGATGGAGTGCTACTTTCAAATGTAGATTGTGTGTAAGAATTTATGTTATACATGACAGTATGTCATGCTTGTATGTATGACCGCTAATATTCCGAACTTGTAGTATCCATGTAGTATTCCTTTAATTTCATCCTACATCTGACTCAAAATAAAAGTGAGAAGACAGAGTGCCTTAGTTCTTTTAATTAGTATTGGGGATCTATGTCACCACATATATGATTAGCCTACAATTTTATATCTTTTCTATTTTATAATTTTTTATATTCTACTTTACTTTAAAAAAACCTAATGTGTGTACGTCTTCTTAAATAAATTGTTTTTCTTTTTCTGTGCCCACCGTAAAAAACGACAAATTTAGAACACCTTAGCTAGCCTTCCTTAAAATCCAACTTGCTCTGCATATTGTAGTCCAACTGGGTTTATCGTTGTTCTCCACTATCAAATAAGACGTCAAAGGTATTAGAATGGATTATATGGTTTATTAACGCCCGCTGTGCTAGAAATTGTGTTATACTCTTGGAACGCAAGTGCTCCGTTATTGTTAGGAAGCCTAGGAGTAAAAAGTAGACTTTTTTGATCATGTGATGTAGCTTTCTCCGGTAGCTTTGACCCATATTTCATACAGATACATGTTTGTTTCCGGCATCCTTCAGAACGCATTTATCTTCAGCACAGTCGGCAAGGCTGAATGCATTAGGCCTGTTAGAGCAGCGCTCATATGCGCTGCGCGAGAAGCTCCAGAAAATCATACTACTCACTATTTGTTCTTCACAACTTTCTCTCTTTTTAGCCCCGGTATATTCTACAACTGACAGGGCAGGGCAAAGTAAAATATGTTTACTTTAAAAAGATACGTCTATTTTGAGTGTTTTGTTTAGTAGACTCATTTAAACTAGAATTTAAAATTCTGGTGTAGCTGCAGATTATTATCTGATTTGCTTTAACAATCAAATTATGAATTGAAAAGTTATTTGAAACAATCTGTAAACACGCAGTGATAAAACCTGCAGTGCGCAGCTAGTTAACCTCAGTCTAGAAGGGAATTATTTTTTTTTATGTTAAGTTTATTCAGTATTCAGTATTCAGCATAAGACTATTTTTCCTAATGTGAAAAAATACGGAAGGCTATATTAGGCATAATATTTAGTTTTTATTTAGCCTTTTATTTATTCCTTTTAATATGCCACAAATCTTAAACTGCCTTAACACAAGGCCCAGGAACAATCTGCCTAAATATCATGTCTGCCAACCAATGAGCATATTTCATAAGCAGATCTAATAACAGTAATAAATAGTGAAAATGGGTGAAAACAGTTTTTTCAATACAGTGTGTTAATACCTGCCGCAAAACAGTGCCTTTTATCCTCTAAAAAGGGGTGGCTCCCGTGGTCATTTTGGTCGTTTGTTGCCGTCTCATATTGATATTTGCTAGTCATTACAAACCACAGAGGATCGTTACAGACCAACAGAGATAAATGAGCTCCTGGTTGTGCTGTGTCTTTATATAGGCTATTTATTATTTGTACTCCATGTATTTATTTTCCCCGTGGATGCAGATATAGGCCTACACAGAGAGCCTTAAACAGCGTCTCTTATTCTAGTTTTAGAGAGAGAGAGAGAGAGAGAGAGAGAGAGAGAGAGAGAGAGTACAATATATAAAAATAAAATTTAGTAACACCGCTGCAGCGTCGGACGCCGCAGTGATTTTCTTCAATTTCAGCGGAGGCAATCCGTCATCCCGGTCACCATAAATCGAATAACGCCAGACAGCACAGCACAAGCTAATGTTGTGCACTACCCATTGACCTTTCTTTGTGAGATATTTAAAATGAGACCACAAAACAGAAACTATGTGGCTTAAAAAACTGCCATTTACATGAAACCACTCTGTAGCACCACTGTTTTCTCCTTCCATCACGTCTTAATTTTTGTTTCAGTGCAGACGTTTTCTCTGTTTGGAGTCATCGAAAGATTTGAAAAAATGTGAAAATACGGAACTCGTATCTTTCTGTTTCAGTTCCAACTAATAAGAAAACCACGTAATAAAATTGAAGCAAGGACAGAAGCAAACATTCAGATCATTTTTCGTACAAAATGTTGGTTTTAGTTAGGATTAAAAAAAACATGTCAGACGCAAAAGCTCATTCTAAAGTCTAAGTGATCACATCCGCAAACATAGACAGAAACAGCCACACAAAGAGCACAAATTTATACAGAACAACAATTAAAAGTCCTAGGCCTGGAGTGTTCAAAATATATAGACTACCACAGTGTTTATTCTTTTTCCCTATAAATGAGTGTGTGTGTGTGTGTGTGTGTGTGTGTGTGTGTGGTACTTTATTACTTTTATCAGGAGAGGATGGACTTATTTAGGGTTTAGTTTAAAAAAGGAGAAAAACGTTCATCCCCGCGATCCTTTGTTGTATAAAAATAAATAAATAATTTAAAAGGAAATAGGGGAGATGCGTAAGCCTCATCCCTCAGCAAAGTCGTGCTCTTCATACTCAGAGTTTCACTTCACTTGAAAATCTATGGGCAGCCTCTAGTGCTCTAGAGACTAAGCATACAGGTGCCCAGCCTGCACCCTGGGGTAAGCTGAGGTGGGAGTGGACAATAAGGTGTGACGTGCGACTGCAGCTGCTCCACAGCCAGGTGGAAAAAGATCCCTGAGCCAACCGTGGAGACCTGGATACAGAGAACACAATAGGCAGGTCAGCGCACATAGGTCCAGGCTGGGTTGAAGACTTTACTTTCACTCACAACTACTAATAATACTATCAAAATAGTTGTTGTTCTTCTTCCTTTCCAGTCCTTGATGTACAATGCGTCAGCTGCATTTTCCCCATTTTTGATTAAATTTAGAAAATGTGACTTTGCCCTCAATGCTCTTCAACACCATCTTGAATTTTGAAAGGAACTCTTGCATATATTCTGGAAGATGGACATGTGCAGTATACAACAAAATATATGAATGAGTTGGCTGTAGGCTGATGAGGCTCATGTGTTTTATAATGGCTAAATGTTATGGCTCATGCTTCATCATGCATGAGAAAGACACTATTAGTCCAAACATGACACTCTTCCTTCCTACTCCCTCCTACAGAGATTTACTTCCACAGTCAGCATATGTTCTCACCACAGAACAATTTAGGGGAGCCATAAACACCCCTCTCTACTCATCTATTATTGTAACTAGTCAAATTGTTAAAAACTATACAAGCATCATTTATTCAGGTGGAGAACCTGACATATCAGTTTCAATTTCCTCAGGTCATTATTTTGATTATAGCACAGATGCCTTGCCTGTGTTTTAGTAGATTCAAAATGTTTAAAACTTCACCAAAACAGGGAATTCGTATTCTCTCATATTGTCTTTTCAATTCAGTCCATAAGAATACAAATAGAAATACATGAAGGTAGAGTTGCAGTCAAACAGGAACAGAAACAAACATTTAGATAAATGTTTCTTATTAAAAATATAGTAATAATAATATAATATTCTTTTTTTGTTGTTTGAATTTTGTGATCATAAGCACACATGTGGACAGCAACAATCAAAAAACACAAAACTACACAGGTCAAAAATTAAACCTGTCACAGAGTGAAACTTCATTGCCAAAGATAGTGGAATTATTAGACAGAGGTGCAGGCAGTGTTGATGAAAACTGGCCCATTTAAAAAAATGAGGCAAATGCAGCCCCTATTTACATATAAAAAGATCTATTAATCAGGGTAAGTGTCATTAAAGTGTGGCTCATTGAGCAGTGGAGAGTGGGTGTTAAATAAAATTTTCTGTGCTTGGGTGCCTCTGGCAGGCCATATATCTTGATTTGCAAACTGTCAACAGTATTAGGAGGCTGATATAGGCTGGAGTTGAAGGAGGGGAAGTATTACCTGAATCTTAATCAGATTCTAGAGAGAGAAAAGATGGTCAGAAAGAAAAATGAAGGGAGAGGAGGACAGAGAGATGAAGAGGGAAACGAAAAATTTGGGATAAGTTATGTGAGTGACAGAGAGAAAAACGTCTTTTTTCGGCCCAGCGGCACAAAAAGAGCCCCCCACAAAGGCGGAGTATAAGTGAAAGCATGGTGGTGGGGCGCACTGAGAAAGACCAAATTACTCACCTTGTTGTTCAGGTTTGCCTCAGAGGAGAGGCTTTACATGTAGTGCCACTGTCCATCCATGCCCATGTTCATACCCATGCCACCCATGGGACCTGGAATGAGACATAAAAGACTTTTAAATAACAGCACTTACACAGATGACACAGACTGTTCAGCTATAATATGATTTGGCTCCTTTGAATGTTACTTTGTGTATTGGATCTAAATAGTCTAATGAACTGAAGTAAGGAGGATATACTTGTATTTGGCTCCACTTTTGTTTTCTTTACATGCTGTCATTGTATTAATTAATTCTGCAAAAAAAAGCCAAATACTGTTATTTCATTAAAGGTACCTCTAACACACACAGCATACAAATACTGTACTGATAACGCATAAATACAATAAAGAAACAAAAAAAGTTACATCTCCAATGGCAACATTTTAAATTGATTGTGGTTTAAGTTAAAACACAGAGATTAATTGCTTCATTGTAACAGGAGGAAAACCGTCTGGGCCACACTTCAACAGCCCCCTACCTCCACACATTTACCCTGATACATAAATGGCACACTGCCTATTGTAGTGAACTTCGCCACTGGATGTTCATCATAATGTGTGTAATTGTCATCATCATGACATTGTTAGCAGTGCTGGGCTCCAAAGGCAGCTTAGATTCATTTCAAAGATATGATCAGCAGACAGTTGGTGTTTAGCCGGTGCTATACAGTGAAACATACAGAAAGTCACTACATTGTGATTAAAATAGCAGATGTTCTGGGGGGATTTTGATTAGCTTCATTTAATATATGTATGGGTAATTGCTCACCTCCAGGTCGGAGACCCATGTGCTGCTGCCCATCAAGAACAAAGCCTCCCATTGGCTGGCCATCTGGACTGTAAGCTGTACCCTGACTCACTGTGAAGGAAGAAAAGAAGCAATATTGTTGCACTGTGCAATAATTATTCTATCCTGTCATACATAAAGTAGCTGTGTTGCATTTTACAGTCTTTTCCTGATCAGTATATTGAATGGAATACAGTATTTAGTACATTTAGTACACCAGGTATAGCTTTACCAGCGCTACAGTTTTACCTGCTCTGTTGGACTGGTCAATCATTGGCTGCACTATTCTCCTCCTTGCATTAATAAACCTGAAAAAAAGGAACATTATCATGCAAACTTTCTGATAAATGTGTCGACTCAGTGATTTTGATGTAAAAAAATAGTCTTTCTATATTTATGTGGCATTCTTGAGTCTTGAATGTGAGATCTGTATGCAATAGAATCTTGACCAAAACCAGTGGCATACAGCATTTAAATTAAGCATTTAATATTATTCGCTCATTGTAATGGCATTTGAATGTGCAATGAGTCTTCTATGCACACAAAAGTCAGTTGTGGAGTTCTTGGATCGATACTTTTCACATTTTACACATATCATTTTGCCAGTGTTACTAAGAATGTCTATAAATTTACATTGCTATGCAGTTAACATCCAGCTATGTTTATCTGTGAAAGAAAATAAAAGAACCAATGAGTCACACTTTAAGTGTGTTTAAAAGACATAATGGACTGAATGTGCTGTGTTTTTCTACTTTTCTACTATTTGAACCCAAAAACATCTAAGGCGTGATCTACTCATTACTCTACATGACATAGCACTGACCTCAAGTACTACTGTAAAGAATCTCTAAGTTATCTTTGACCAGCATATTTCATTTATTTGGCATATAAAAGAAATACCTAGAATTGTCTTATTCTACCTGAGGAATATTGCTACAATTTGGAGCATAATGTCTTAAAGTGATGCTGAAAAACTAGTACATACAAGTCTTATTTCTAGACTGCACTATCAAGAATTTAAAAGCATTCTTCTCACATAAAAAGCACTTAATCAAACTTCATCATATCTTGAAGACCTCATAGTACCATATTTTTACAGCAGCACACTTCACAAGCTGCAAATAAAATAATAACGTTCCGAATTGTAAATCCAGAAGAAATCCATAAATCCACAATGCATGACTGTTAAATTGAATTTGTCTTTAGTTAAGAGTGAATTTAGGACTAGCATTTATTACAAATTAGTGAGACACGGATATAGTGTTTATTGGTCCACATCAATTGATGCTAGTGCAACTCAGAGAAATAATGAATCAATTTTTGAAAATAGAGTGTGGTTGGGTTAAGGCTAGAAAAACACTTTGGTATTATAAAAAGGATAAGCAACATATATACATTTTTTGAGGGTTACAGGTGCTCATAACTGGTTTTAGAGCAACTTACCAGTTGTTCACCTGAAGGATTGTGAGGCCTGTGTCTTGTGCTAACTGCTTTTTCTGTTCCTCTGAGGGGTATGGGTGCTGTTACCAATAGAGGAGTAAAAAATGAATAATCAAACAAAATAAACATTTAGTCAGAAGCTTGCATTCATTTAGAGCAGTCATCACCAAGTGCAGAACATTTTCTTATGGTGTGCAATTTGGATGCTTTGGTGAAAGAAACAACAAAACAGAGCAATAAGAAATAACAATTCACAGGCAAGAAGTTATCTTTTTACTTATGAACATACGGAATTTGATATATCAACTATCATATCATTTAAAAAATGCTTCATATTGTTATTTACAAATATAAAATTGCTAATTTTGCATATACAATCTCATACAATGAAGAAGAGAGAGAAGAGATGCATTGTATCAAAGTTAGCTATTACCAAATTTCCATCTGCAGCCCCTGGGTAGATTATAGATACATTAGGTTATATGGTACCACAATCTACAAAAGATTAGTGTGATAAGATAAGAATCCACATTCAATAAATTACTCTGTATCATAAACACATTTCTGGCATTTCTAACAAAGCCAAATGCACATGGAAGCAGATGGCAGACAGAGGTGATGCATATGCTGAGTGCACAGCTGGACTCTCGTCATCATTCTGCTGCTGTCAATCCAATAGCAACCTCTTGTTCAGGGAAGGATGAGATTCAGCACACATTTTGAAACTCCTTTCAGTGCACACACACACAGTATAGTGTATTTCATGCTCTGTATTTCATTTCACTTTTTTGACAGGCAGTCATCAGTACACATGTACACACAAGAATCCAACAGTCACTTTACATTTTACATTTTACCCAAAAGACAATCTGTCTCTATCTTCCCCAGTTTGGCTGAAACTAATGATATACACAATAATCCTTTCATTCTTTCATGACAAAAGTTTTAGTTTATAAAAATAGGTTTGTATAGGTTTGTAAACACATTTAGGGCATTCATCTAAATTTTAAGAAGTAAGTAAAAAATTGGGGAAAAACTTTGGAACATAAAGTGTTTTTTTTTCTAATTATGTTTTGTGTATTTTTACATAATTACTGTGTCTAGATAAATAAGTTTCTATGATATCAATTGTGAAAACAATTGTATTTCAGTGGATACTGACACAAAAAGTCTGGCATCAATCTCAGAATGTGGATAAATGCAGGGTTAAATAGAAGCCACATCTTAAACCAGTCTAATGGGTTGATAATGAATAATGTAATGAATTAAAACATTTCACAGCTGTTTCTCTATGGCTTCCTCATAAGAGTCCCCCAGAATAGTAGACAAAAGCAGCTTGTGGTGGACATACCCCCGTCTCCCCCAAAAAGCTTTCTAACCACGGGCCTCACACTGAAATGTCTGAGAAAACATAATCCCACTCCTTTCACACCTTCAACGACTGATGAATGCTTGATTGCTGGGGTGCTGCAATAGACCTTTCAGAGGCCAAAGTCCCTTTGCACACTCTCATACATCCTGCCACACATTTGTGCCTAACAAATTAGGCCTGAAAGGGGATGGGGAACAGAGAGGGGATAATTCAATTATTCCTTCTTTTTTATCTGAAAAATATAAAGGTAAAGTTTTGAAAAGGAAAGGATTACGATGGGTACAGGACCTACACGGGCTTTTTACAAACCAAACAACTGTAGGGTATACCACACCACAAGAGTAGCAGAGGTTAAAAAAACTGAGGAGGTGGTGGCAGTGGTATTTTTGGATAAAAGGTAAAGCTATTATCATGGGAACCTTGCTTGGCCCCTCTTACAGAGCTTCAAAACATTGCTGTTGATTTTTAAAAGAGAAAGTGTCTGGTGTTGATTTCTGTAAAAAACCTTGGACTGGCACTTCTTAACTGAGCTGTGTTGTCAGTTCATCTGTGCTTCGTTTATTTAGAATAGAACAAAGACAACTTAATTTCAAGATTCCTTTAGAAAATCTGGGCTCACTACTTGGCAAAGAAGCATAATTTCCAAGGCTGGGGTTAGAAAACATTTCCAGCATTATGTGAATCAAGGTTGCTGTTAGAAAAAATTAACAGCTATATAAAATGGAATACTATATACTGTACATTTCTGGATGTGGCCTGTATGAAAAGAAAAATGAAGACCAACAGGTAAATACCCTTACTGTAAGGTGCTGAAAGAGCCATGCTCTCATTATATTTGTGGCCACTTTGGGGAAGATGCCTCGTTTTTTCTGCCTCTTCTTGTCCTGGTCATCCTCATCTCCTGTACCCGGTGATGCCAAACTGTTGTCCAGACCATCACCTGTGATAAGACACAAGAGAACTCACATTACAATAAGGTTTTAATTCGATCCTGTTCCCATCATCCTCAAAACTGTGCTGTACAAATGGACATTACAGCAATATTTTTTCTCATCTCTGCTTGCCTACCCAGTCACTGGATAATGAAAACTGTTTTGTAGTACAGGAGCTCAATGAAACCAAGAACTATTAAATCAATCTGAGCCATGCGTTTGACATGAGGTAATGACTGCGGAAGCTTTGTGTCTGACATGAAATAATGAACATCCAAACTGTAGTCACACTCGTTTCAAATACTCTTCTTTCAAGCAGAGGCTGCATATAGAAAGAGCACATAGAAAGAGCACACACTAAGACTAATAAAAGGGAGGAAAGAACTAAAAATATCTAGTCTCTGATTCAAGTATGAACACAGAAGTGAGATGTTCTTTTGGGTACTGAGGCAGAATGAGAGGGGTGTGTGGGGGTAGGTTTGGAGGATGTGAAGCCATCACCCCTGTGTTCATTGGCCAACCCCATGTCCAACCTCACTATCATCATCTGTGTTGGATTGTCTGCACTATAGCCTCCTGGTTTGCTTTGGATCATGCCATTAGCAGCATCCCTGTTTGATTTCAGCAGGAATCAAGGCAGGAGGCTCCCTTTAACCTGAGATTTCTACCCTGGCTAGCTAACTCGCTCCATCTTATAACACAAGGGACACTGTGCTCCCTGTCTTGCTCTGCCATTAATTGTGTATCAGCCAAGATGATTTACTTTTAACAGTCGTGGTTATTTTTCTTGCCCTCGGGGCAGAGAAGCCTTGAAAGCCTGCCTGGCGGGCATGTGAATAATGCATCGGAGAGACCCATCCCCCGAGGCGGAACAGGGAACCCTACTTTTCTTAAGATTTGCCCTAGCATGTCTTTTTGTTTTTAGAAATGCATCAATCAAATGTGCCTATATGAGCCACACTCATGCAAAAACATATCAATTAATGAATATTGACATTAAAGGAGATGGTCCTGGGGTTGGTTACTATGGGATTTTTAACAGATTGCTTTCCCAAGTGAAGGGCAGGCCACAGTGTTTATACTGTCCTCTACTCTCTTCTGTGTTGTGGCTTCCATTTCTCCCACAGCCTTTCAGTAAAGTAACATAAAGAAAGTTTAAGTTGAAAGTTAAGTTAAAGAAAGGAAAAGGTCACAGCCATTGTCAGTGTACTTCACTAATTACATTAAACAGTGCCCTTAATAACATATTAAACAGTGCCTAAATTATGACTTGAATTTTATATTTGAGAGGTATGTTTATGTTTTAAGTACATTTCATCTTCAAGTTATAAAGCACGTATTTGGTCACCAAATTCACTGTAAAAAATTGCCAGGGAAAGAAGAACAAGCTAACAAGACTTGCTCAGTCTAATTACATCTAAAAAAGGCATACTATTCTCCCCTCCATCCCAACCCTCAACACCCCACCTCATCCTGCTTTCTTCTGCTCCAAAGAGAGGAAAGCCGCAGGGCTGATCCTCTGCTACACTAATCGCTTCTGACTGTTCCCCAGCAACTCGCCCAATCTATCCAGCGTGTGACGGTGCAGTCCTAGAGTTGTACACTCGCTCAAGTCTCCCATCCTCATCACCCACTCCCCCTACCCTCTACCCTTTTCTGTTCCATCTTGTCTGCCAGTGTCTATGCGTATGACTCCAGAGGGGGTATGTGAGAGCTGTAGATAGAGGTGTGGGCATTACCGCAGGGATGGCTGGAGTATTGCCCCAGGGCTAAGAAGAAAAAAAACAACACCCTGAGATATGAAGAGACACCGTCCTGTTGGTCATACACACTTGGCTTTATTCTGCCTCCAATAATGCACTTTTCATTTGATCTATTATTGTGCCCTAAAAGATGCCTTATGAGATAATTTAAATAAAGTGTAATGCAGATGGCAGTCACTAATAAAGTCTGTGAAACAGGTTGGTTTCTATTGGAAAAAGTTCATACAATCTTACTACACTGGTAGTTTTTAAAACAAGACATAGGCATATTTTTTTAGCTTTTTTCATGTGTCCTTCACATTCTCTTCTCTCTGTAGCAACAGTCAATGAATACTGTTTCCATAAGACAAATCTCAGAACAGCTAGAAGAAGTGATTGTCACTCCCCCAGTTGCATCAGAGATGCAAAACTGGCATAGACTGTCTAATGAGCTCAGTAGGCCCTGGTCCATCATCAGTAACAGCTTCTCTTCTTATCAGTCATGGTATGGGTCTCTAAAAGATGTAGTCAGGGAGATTTCCCGTCCTCTGTGGGAGAAGATGCACACAATGATGAGAAGGTTGGGAGAGGTTTAAAGCTGTTTGCATGCCCACAGCACCGAGGCAGTCAGAGGTATTATTTGTGTGTGGAATTACTGAATTCAGGTATACAGTGAAACAGTGCTTTTTTACTTGTGAATCATATAAAAATGCCAAAACATTTTGTAAAGGCCACAGCATGGCAGATGATGAGGGGATTTATCACCTCATCCTAATAATAATAACCTGTTTTTTACATTCCATGTTTTAACATGGGTGTGAAGGATCTATCTGAGTCACTGCCTTTGTTTTACATTTCAGGACATTTCAACCTACCCCCTTGTCCTCTCCCCAAGCTCTACCAAACATTCTTAGGAGAGTTCATCCGGTGCAGCTGTGGTCACCAGTGTCATCCTGGGGATTAACCTATTACAACAGCACAGGCAACCATCAGCACAACCACCAGTCACACAGTAGATGAATCGTTTACATGTGGTTAGCCAGTCCTAAAAGCCACATCAACACGACTTTGCTACTACTACTACTACTACTACTACTACTACTACTACTATGACTTTAGGTTTCACCAGCAAATGAAAACCTTTCCACTGAGGCCACAGCAGTCATTTCCTATCTTCTGTTAGATTTTCAATACATTTTAAACAACATTTTAAAGTCTTGTGCATGATGTCAAATATCTGGACAACCACATATCAATTTTGAAAAGCTGAGACTTTAGTTTGATCTGTGTTCAGGGCTTAACATGGCGTGCCCACCATGCACTGTGGCTAGTGGTCTTCCAAAGTTACAAGCAACTCAGCATTTTCATTATACACATTATAGTATATATGATTAATCATATTGCACTTAAATTAACTTGAACTAGATTTACAACCCTTTAAAGGTGGTAAATAAGTACATTTACACAAATACTGTGGCTAGCAGTGGCTTTTCCCGTAAAACTCCCATGGATGCCATATTTGCCCAGTCTCTTTCTTAATGTTGAACAGTGACCTTAACTAAAGCAAGTCAGGGTTGCAGTTCTCTAGATGTAGTTCTAGGTCTTTTTATGACCTCCTGGATGAATTGTTGCTGTGCTCTTAATAATTTTGGTAGGAAATGATTGAATGAAGGAAATTCAGAAATGATTAACCACTGTTCCATCTCCCTCCATTTGTGGATAACTCTCACCGTGGTTCACTGAAGTCCCAAAGCCTTAGATATGGCTTTTGGGAGACAAGATCTTTAAGTGTGCTCAACAGTTCTGATCAGTTCTTTTTTTAAAGACCAGTGGACCACTGTCAGCTCAGAGAGCATTACACACACACATTGACATAAACAGGTTAAGGTGTGTGCTGCAGACACTCACACAGTCCTGGGAGTGACTATGTTATCTGGCACTGCTGAAATCTACCTGCATTTTGCCTGTCTACCTGCCTGTATTTAATGTACATACTGTATTTCTGTTGTTGCACTGAATTCACAATGTTGTCATTCTGTAGCTAAACCTGGGAGTTCCGAGTGAATTTTTATATTAAAAATAGATGTAATAAATAATAACAAACAATCCAAAACTTTACTGTCTGCTTTGCACACTATGTCCAGCATGGCCACTAAAGGCTGGGTTTTGATGTCATTTTTGTTATGCAACTTTATAAGATAATTAATCAACAAGAAATACTGCTCACTTGAAACATAATGTAAAATGTTAACTTTTTCAAATGTTTGACCTAGAGGGAAGCTGTGGATCGCTGGTAGGCCAGTTCCCCATAAAACCCAGGCTTAGTGGTTGGATTCCTGGTTCCTCATGGCTACATATCAAGGAGATATTACAGTGTTCTGACTGGACAGAGGAGCACATTCAGTCAGAGACTGATCAATGTCAAGTGCTCTACAGAGCGCCACAGGAGATCCTTCCTCCCTGTGGCCATCAGACTGTACAACTCCTCCACCTACTGCAAAAGGGTGGAGGACTGACACATCTAAAGTTATGTCATCATAACATTATTATATCGTTTGTCACTATCAATGTCCAGTACTGCACATTTTTGATTTGTGTGTTCTCGTTGTTATTTTGTTGTAATTGACTTTTCTGGGAGTGGTTCTTTTCTTTTCTTTCCTTTCTTGATGAGAGAGCAGCTGTAACAGGCAAAACAATTTCCCTCTGGGATTAATAAAGTTTTTTGAATCTTGAATCTTGAATCTTGAATCTAAAGCCAGAAGTTTAATATTATGATGGTTGATTATATCTATAGATGATTATCGTTCATC
>OMLM01014318.1:19550-45917 GCA_900302695.1 Helostoma temminkii | reverse complement strand
GGAGAAATCCATGGTTTTAATTATGACATCCAAAACACAACTCATGGCAGCTATAGGAGCATGCTACTCACACACACACACACACACACACACACACACACACACACACACACACACACACACACACACACACACATACACAGATAATTAATGTTGGTGGTGAATCCCCCTCAGTTGTGGGAGAGTAAATTGCTTTTTCACCCTCCACAGATTTCAGCCCGCTCGTTATGTTGATGATGCCAGAGCCGTTCACAGAAGCAAAAACTGTCTGCTGCAACCTCCCTCCCCACCCCACTGCTTCCCCTGCATTCCTGCATACACACACTAGTGCGCACATCTTTACAAAGCATAACTGTAAATTGTTAGAGTCAAACTACGTATACACACACACACACACACACACACATATATATATATATATATATAGAGAATGCATGAGCCTGACAGAGCAGAATACACAGTTTTTTTGGCTGGAAAAAAATCTGTCTTTATCAGTTGTGCATGCATGTGTGTGTCCTTGTTTGTGTGTGTTTATAAAGTCACAAGTAACAAGGGTGAACAGGCCAACAGATGAAGCCACTCGAGGTCTCCTCTGGGCTACTTCACTCCACTCTGATATCACTTCCTGCTCACTGTTTAATTGTAACAGGTCCCTGTAGTATATTTTCTTCCAGGTCCGTTCACCTCTTCTGTCCACCTACGCTGCCTCTGCACAACTTCTCATTTCTCTACATTATTATGGATTTCTTTGAGAGGGTTGGCGAGTAATTAAATGCAATAGGAATGTGGTAAACAAACATTGTTCCACTCTAATTATGGCTGTTTGAGAATGTTAAAAAAGCACTAAAATCCTGCGTTGGTGCTTTTTCTTATTCAGTAACTTTGATGAAGTTATTAAGTTTAACACGCAAATTACCTGCAAAACCATATATTTCAGCTTAGTGTCATTTATACAATTTAAGCCTCTCTCAGAATCAACTAACAACTACATCCTACCGATGTTATTAGTCACTTGTCCTTGTTCCACCTACCATCAGAGAAGGGCTTTTGTCTAGTTTCACTAAGAGTCAACACCTCTCTCATATTGGCTTCATTGTACTAGTTGCCAATAAACATACTTCATACTTTGACTACACTGAGTACACTAGCCTTCTTGCATTCTGATGTTCCCTTTCAAATATCCATCCTACTCTTTTAATGCTATACTACAGTACGAGTGAGAATTAATGCAACAACACATGAAGTGAAGATAAAGAATGTAACAAAGCAAAGCAGAAGCCATTTTTAAAAGACAACCCATAGTAATCAAGATGCCTTGTGTGTATACTCAGGAGGTGAAATATGTACAGTAACATTTTCTGCTTGTGAAAGAGTGTTGAGCTTTGAGTCCGTACCTTGAAGAACTCCTTAGTGGAGCCTGAGTCCAGTGTCCCATAGGCTATCTCTGTCTGTTTGGCCAAGTCCTCTGCACTCTCTATGGGTGAGACCATCCTCTCCACAGTGAGGAAGGCAGCCAGATTGGCTGTGTAAGATGAGATGATGATAAGGGTGAAAAACCACCACACACCTCCAACAATACGTCCAGATAGAGACCTGCAGAAAAGTCAGACAGAGGTGAGGTGAGGAGGAAAAAAGGGAAGGAGAAAAATGCACAAGGTTTGGAAGGTAGAGAAAGTGGGAGAAATGGCAAGATCCCGGAAATGAAGCCAAGGAATTGTAGATGAAGAAATAACAGAAGGACAAATAGAATATGGTAAAGGAAAAGAATGGGGTGAAGGTTAAAGGGATACAAAAACATAAAAAAGGAAGGACAGAAGGAAAAAACGGAGAGAAGGAAACATAATTGTGGTTATTTAGTAAGAGATATGCAACACAATGGGTTTACTAAGCATTTAACACTACTGTGTGCTGTGAAAATGACAGTGCTGCCAAAGTAATTGTCTTTCAACCCTCGAACGAACTCAGCAACAACAATAAGAAGGGCTACATGTAACAGATTGTAATCTAGTTGCTCCTCCATCTCTCACATCCTCATTCTCTATTTTCCCGTTCCCCATGTTTACTCTTTTTATCTACCATTTGTGAGCAGAAGCATAAAAAAAAAGCAATTCGTTTTGTTTACCTGAACTTGTATTCACTGAGTAAAATGAAGTGAGCAAACACGAGTGAACACATTAGAAAAGATGAGAGAAAGATGGGAGAAGGCAGCAAAATCCTAAGCACTCGACAAAAGACCTTGAAATTCTAATGACCACAGAATGCAACATAAAACATCCATGCTTTAGAGAGAGTAATGTGAAGAGAGTAGTGGGCAAGACATACACTTATAGCATACAACTGCATCACATTCGCAAAAAAAGAAAAGCATCGTCTTTTGTTGCATTTCCTTTACAGGTACCTAATCTATGCTGAAGCACATTTATTGGTAGTTCACAGTAAACACAATCACAGTAAATCTGTGGTTTACACTACCAGTCAAATGTTTAAACATACAAAACAAATGGCCATGGCATTGAAAGAAAAGGTTTTATAACATCAAACTAAAAATACAGTGTAGACAATGTTAATATTGTAAATATTTTAATATATCCATTTAAAAGAATAACTTATCATTAGAACAGGGTAGGCCCTATGTGTGTCCAAATTTTCATCATCAGCAATCGTCAGTAACAACAGTCAATTCTGAGTAACTGAGTTAGCTAATTAATTACATTAATTACATTTTTTTCCAATTGGGGCAGTGGAAAGAAGCTGTAAGCACACCCCTGACATTAACCCATTCACCAAGCCAGTTCCAGTTGTACAGCTATAACTACAATGTTGTTGTAAAGATAAAAATCAGTGTATTATTTGACTTGTCAAAGCCTAAACCTAAAAAAGTTAATATCTTACATTCAGTTTTAACAAGAATCTAAACATATCAAATGTGATCATACCCATAGAAATCACAACAAGCCAGTAAATATGTTGGACCACTGGGAGTATGCCAGTAAAGGCTCTAGTTGGTGAATAAGTAACCTGGTTCTAAAGCTAAACAAACTTTTTACCAGCGCTACCACAGGCCCAGAACACCAAGTTCCTGTTGGTCGAAAAGTGGTATTAGTCACAACATGTTAGTTGTTACACCTCCATTATCATTAACTGAATGCAGAGACCTGGCAAATGCAGATTTTTTGTAGTGTATTGTTATTTTTTTATGTCTCTCTGAAATAAAGTGCCTGCAGCTGTTGAGAAATGATGCTATGATAGAGGTGAAAATGAACCAGGCTGTAAAACAAAATAATAGGAACTGAATGATATGCTAATAATGTGTGTGTGTGTGTCATTGTGGGTCATTGTTATTATAAAAATATTGATTTGCTTTAACAAAAAATGGGTGATATTTGTATCACATTCAAACTGAAAATAAGTTTCAACATTTGTTGAACAGGTAACTGTTGTAACATCACTTTTCATATAGGAGCAGTCATATGAAAGCTATTTTTAGGCTGGGCTGGGTTTTAACAAGTGCGTAAGTGAGAAAGAAAAGAAAAGTGTGAGAGCTTACAGGCGCAGTGACGACTGACTTGGCATAAATTTTCACCTTTTGAAGCAACTTCACATTCAGCTGCTGTTCAAAAGACACACACACACACACACATGCACACACGCACACACACAAATATGAATTGGTAGTGTTGTCCTTGAGGTATTGATCTGTTTATCCAAATTAATGAAACTGGCATATATTGAGAAAAAGAAAAGGATTTAGTTTTATACTTATTAGGGGAAGGCAGGGACATTCTTTTTAACCAAATGATTATGATAGAAGGAAAATGGATGGCAAATTTAAAAGCTAATTTTCATAGGTTTTATAAGGTCTCCTTCAGTGGTCATGAGGGGCATGGGTTCTGACTGGTTATCTGGTAAACTAACTGTGACAGCATTTTAATCTGATCTGATGAAGTGTGTAATTTGAGTGGACACCCAAACAGAAAGACAAGAGGGTATAAAAGAACAGTAAAGCAAACAAAGATGACAAAGCAGATGTAGATGAGGGATGGAGTAAAAAAGAGCAGTCGACTTATACCCAGTTTCTATCAGTTAAATGTATATTATTACTAAAATGTGGCCAAGCACACCTCACAAAAGGTTTGTCACTTTAGGTGACTATAACATGCAAAGAATCTGCTTAAACTTAGTTTACAGCACACCTTAATGATGATTTAAATAAATAAAAGTTGTCCTTTGTATTTGACCTATTGACACAGCTCTGTGTCTTGGGACCATCTCTATTTCTGTGGTCAGTGCTTTAGGCATGACCAATGAAAGCTTTCTGTTAAAACCTTACTCTAACTCCTACTATTTAGCATATGTAGGAAGTATAAACATTATATAAACATTTAACTTTTAATACTTTTACTGTAATGTATTTGCCAACCACCATAACTGCTCCTGTGATTACTCTGTGGTAAGGCAATTGTGGTGTATAAACGGATAATTAATAATGACATAGTAAAACACAGTTGTAATATTTAATATGTCTTTAAATGAAAAGTTGAAAAATATTGTGACATTCAAATGTTCTTTTTAAAATTTTCTAGAAATACCTACAAATGGGCACATTCAGTTAAAGTGGTACTTCATATTGTTATGTGTCACCAGGCAGAAGCCCACACAAATATAGCAAAAGTGTAAACAATTTTTATAAGATGTGAGAGGACAGTGAGAGTGTGTAGTGGGAAAGTACAGACATCTTACAAACAGCCAACTGTTCAGCTGTGAATATTAACTTATGCAGTGCCCCTAATTCTGAGTTGGCAGAGAGACCATATTTTGGACTGGAGATTGGCTACAGCAAAACAAAGCTACAACCTGTTTTAGTGTGTGTGTGTGTGTGTGTGTGGGGGTTACAGTTATCCTCAATAGTTTTGGCAGTTACATTACAGTTGAGTAATACTATAAAATAAGTTTCTAAACTAAAACTGCAATTGAAAATATTGTACGCTTTCGTGGAGAGCATAATTGCAATATCAAGTCAAACTTTTTATTCTTGTTGACAATACCAAATGTCCATTTTAGAATATATTTACAAAGCAGTAAAATGTGTAAAGCCCAAAGGGGTATGTATTATTTCTCTAAATGTGGATTTCACAATTTTGAAGGGCTTGAAGGGATTGTAACACTAAACTGAGCATCTAATCTATTTGGATCAGAAGGACAAATAGAATTAATAATTGTTTAAACTGTAACTTCGTCATTTCCTTAAATTATGCTGCAATTTTCTTTTATAAGAAAACAATGACAATTGCCATTATGTTGAGAAGAAAAAACATAAGCTTGTACAGAATGTCAATATCTCATTTGTAAAATGAACCGAAGTTATGGGAAAAACAAGGTTTCTACACTTTAGTTTTTGTAGAAATGTTTAAGGAGATGTTAAAAAGCAGATTACTGCCAAAATCTAAATAACTTAAACCCTCCATGTGCATCTGTTTGGAACAGTATTTTCTTGTGCTAGCAGTGTCATCCAAAATTGTATAAAAGCTGCATTTATCATCACCAAACTGGATTTCTAGCTGTACTTTGTTGATAAGTTATCTGCTTGAAAGATGCATTTCTTAGACATCTTGAGTAAATGCACCTGCATCAGCTGAATGCATGCAGTGCAATTTTACAACCAATTTATTAGAACAGGGACAACCATTCCATTAGCCCCATACAGTACATTTAACCTAAAATAAATCACCCTGGACAGGCTTGCAAAATGAATCCAGAATTAAAAAATCATCAGTCTTTCTACGATATCAATTTAGGGATTACTAAGCAAAAAGTGATGTTTACTAAATAAATCATTGTGTAAATAAAACCAGTAGAGTTGTCAGATCACATCATTTTGGGAGCCTATATTGCATGTTGGCTGGAGCTTTTAATCTGCGAAGGCACATGGAAAATGGTTCTGTGTCTCAGTGGACACGAAAAACAGCCACCCTACAGAGTAAAGGGGGTGGATGGGTTTTAGCATAATTACTCTCTCGTTTTTTCATTTGTTTTGGCTCAACTCTCAAATGAAAAAAAAAATTACATTTTTTCAAAACATCGTCTGCAGGTATTTACACCAGATGCCCTTCCTGACACAACCCCACAATTTTTGAACCGGGCTTGGGGCAAGCTCTCAGATTAGACTGGCTTGTGTGACCGTAGTAGCTGGGTTTTTTTGGCAGTTTGGACACACTGGCATGTGGCCAGATGGAGCTGGGTCATGAAAATCTACATATATATGTCGCACTGTGGTGGAGGTGGACAATACAAGGCATGTTGATGAAAAAATATCTAACCGAACCAACAAGACTGACAGGATGTCCACAAAAATGAGAACCTTTAATATAATGTAGCTTAGTTTGAAGAGGAACTAAGGTTTTGAACTATTAGAACAGTATAGAACAGGGGTAGCTAACCTTGGTCACAGCCCTGCTTGTTCTCCAACTGTCCTTGCACTTACAGCTCCTGATTGGGTGAACACACCTGAACCAGGTAATCAACAGTGGGAAAGGGAGCTAACAATTAGTTTGTCAACAACAGATTAAAATTCATTCAAACAAATTGGACTGTTTTGGTACAAAACCACTTTCAAGAAAGTTGAGACTGAGGTGGAAAAGTAAGTGGTACTAACAACTAACAAGCGCTGGAAGAACATTTTTCAACCGATTAGGTTAATTGGCAACGGGTCAGCAATATGACTAGGCATAAAGAGCACCTTACAGAGTCAGAGTCTCTTAGAAGTAAAGATGGGCAGAGTGTTCACCAGCCTGAAAGCTGAAAAGCTGCATCTACTAATTAAGTAAGTTTCTTTTTAAAGAATCCCACAGTTCTGTTGATGCTGCTCGGCCCCTCTGGGCGTTTTCAGCATGCCATGGACTGGGAACTGCACTAATTTGGGATGAATGAAAACATGAATGTAGCTTTACTATGGGGGTTGAATTATTTGGAGTGCAACTGTATAGATCTTGTATCTGGCAGTGACATGATAGTTGTAGAAGTGTGTGTGTGTTTTTGAGACAGTGAGACTGTCTGCAGCCTTTGTGTATGTTGGTATGCAACAGGAGTATCATTCAATAGCAGGTCATGTATCATCTATGATAGGCAACAGATTGCCTCCCCAATCCTCTCTGTGAAAGATTAATAGTATGCTGTTCCTCTTTCTTTCTTTCTTTCTCATTTTCACACACATACACAATTCTGAGCTACACAGTCTCTTCATGCGATGCATCTGGATTTTCTCTCCAAACAGATGAGACTACAATTTTATGATGTGTGTGTATGTGTGTGAGCATGTGTATACTTGTGTTTAGCATTACTTGATGCAGTGATTAACATGAAGCGACAGCTAAGTAAACTAATGTATCTAGTAATAATTTACTATAACTTTATATATTACGCAACTTTCTTAATGTAGTAACAAGCATTAATTAACAGTTAAATAATAGGTAACTCCACGTAACATTAAGTGGCTGTTAAAAAATGATGTTATTTAACATGTATGTCATAAAGTGTTTTTCTTTTCTTAAAGAGAAGAGTTGGGCTTTCTAAACATTTACTTAACACTAGCACTTAGCTAACACTAAGAGGGACTCACCTCTTCATCTAGAGGTTTGTTTATTAATCATCATATGTAGACATACAACTACATTTAGCTTTTTACTGAATTACTAAAAAGCTAATTATATTTAGTTGTTATTAAAGTTCCTTGTGAACTTTACTGTAAAGTGAAAAACACATATCCCTTTAAGTAGCACTGTGTGAAACTGTAAAAATGGTAAATATGGAAAATATTATACTTGCTAAATATCAACTTATTCATCTTTTCACTGTGAACATGTTGCCATTCCATCATTAAAGTTTTTGTCATTTGCTTTAGCCCATATCCAAGAAAAGCATTTTTGAAAACAATTAGAACAATTATCAGAACAATTAGTTTGTCATTCTCAGAATAGAATTTCTCATTCACTCAAACAAATTGCATTGTCTTAGTACCTATGTGCAAAAGATTAACTACAGGTCTTTAAAAATCTGAAAAACTAACTCACTTGTTTTTGTCTCACTGATCAAAACTGATTAGTTGATTGTCAGCAAAATTAGCAACAAAACACTTTAAATCTTAAAAACATTGTTTCATCGTTTGAACATAACATTGCAAAATGAATCAGACCCACATATATCCTATATACTATCCATCCATCCATCCATCCATCCATCCATCTGTTTATCCATCCCTCCTTCCATCCATCCATCGGGGTCTGCATATAAGAAACTTCTAATATTATACAACTTACTGTGGAGACATACAAAGAATTTTATTGTGTTTTGTTTTACTAACCTGCCACACATTTATTTTATTTTTATGGGATCAGGTTTTTAGTTTTTGTAGGTTTTTTGTACAGATGTAATTTTGTGGCAATCATAATCATAATGTAATGTGTGACTATCATGGTGAATAAGCATCTATGCATTCATTTCATCGAAACAAGAACTAGATTTGCAATAAAGTTTTAAATGTACCATTAAAGTGTTGTGACAATTGCACTGAAAGTTTAGAGAAAGTAAAAGCTGTTTAAAAAAATTTAACTAAATAATTAGGAAAAACTATGTTTTGCTTACAACATTACTGTGCTAAATGATTGTACCATATGAAACAGAGACAGAGAAAGAAAGAAATGATTCCATGTATTTCAAGCCATTCATGTGTTTTTTAAGCATAAAGTAATGAAAAGGAAAAAGTAACTTGAGTCCCAAAAAGTGGTGATGAAATCTTATGTTGATACTATTTTAGATACAACAGACTTGTGGTACATTTGATTATGCAAATCATGAATGTGTTAAAAACTAATTCCTTGTTTGTTAAGAAATGCCAACAGGGGAAAAGCACTTTACTTAGTGCTGTTTTCTGACTGGAGACATGTTAAGAGTCTGTCAGTTACTTGTGTGTCTAATGTGTGAAGCGAAGAATGAATATTTGATTAGGACACAAAAAGAACAGAAAAACAGTAATATATTCTTCTCCTTTTAAGATTGTCTCACTTGGACTACAGGTGTGAAATAATGATAGATTTTTTGAAAAAGACAGAAAGACTATAATAGACGGAGGCAGAATAAATTGCATGACAAAAAAAACAGACTCATATTACTGAAAATCAGATTAATGGATTAAAGCTTACAGTACTGTAGGTGCAGCAGGCGGACAATGAAATGCTTACTAATAAAATAAACACAGGGATCAAATGACTAAAGCAGAAAAGATGTGAGACACTAAGGAGAGTGGAACAGTGAGAAGATTATTCACTGAATTTGTCCAAACTACTACTGCTGGTGAATTTCAGTATGACTCAGTAATCTATAAAGTTAGTCAATATGACTCAGTGCTGCACTATAATTAGTTGGTCATGCCATTAGTTGGATCTGTTGCTATCATGAACTATTCAACAGACCCAAGGCCACTTACTCAGTACTTACACATGACACTGACAAACGCACCCCCACACACAGATAGAGAGAGCTGTAATTTCAGGCGTTTATTGACAGACAGATTCAATCCCTCTGAGATCCTCAGTGGTGATCAGTTTTCCTCTCTCACCCTCTTCTCTTCACACTTCTGTCTTTCTTAATGTACGACATGTCACTGTTCTGCCATTTATTCATTTCCACTTTGGCTAAATTATAGCCCTGTCCCCTAGCTGTATGTCAATTTTTGTCACTCTTTGTGTGGTGACCAGACTCACATTAGAAACCTGAAAGCCTGGGTTGAAAGATGACTGCTGGGTGGTGCAAATGCCATCTCAAGGTCACTCTCGCTCTAACTCTAATGTGTGTGGGAGTGTGTGAAAGTGTTCATGCCTGCTGCCAGCCATTACCTTCTGCTTGACTGGAAAGGTGAAGGAAACACAAGCCATTGGGTTTGAGACATAGCGTATGTGATAAAGAAAGAAAGAAGGAAAGACAGATAGACAGAGACACAAAGAGACAGGCAGGCAGGCAGGCAGGCAGGCAGGCAGGCAGATAGATAGATAGATAGATAGATAGATAGATAGATAGATAGATTCAGATGAGAAAGCATGGGGGGGGAGCTGAATCCGAGTGTGTGTTATGCTGTGTCTCCCAGACTGCAGAGAAGACTGCAGCAGGGAGAGACGGACCCACACTGAATACCAATGGACCTACAACATACACAATGTATAAAGTCAAACAACCAGAGTCCACACATGGACCAGTTGACCAACAAAAGCTCGTAAAGGCTGTAAAACATATTGAGACGACAATGAATACAAAAAGAGACAATGCAAATACTCTGTAAATAGCCTACCAGGCTGACTGCAAAACACATTTACACACACTTTTAGAAATAAACATATACAACAGAGAAAAAAGCACTCAGCCATTCTTTAAGAAAATTTCTTCCATGAGGCTGCCTCTGTCCCTGTATTCCCGGCTCCACAGTAAATGTCACCCACACTACTCTGATCCCCGCTGAAGACAATAGAAGTGACAGGATGGGGAAGAAGGAGGGCAAATGAGTGGGAGATGAAAAACGTAATGATCATTTACAGGAAAATGTTGCTGCCTATTCCACAGCAGGGTAGATGCTGGTATGATGATGTCCACCAACTTGCCTGCAGGATAATGTGTAGAAAAAAGTAGTGTGAAGTAATTTAATGGAATAGCAGAATGAATAAAGCATGGAAGCATTTCTAAAAAAAAAACTTTCAGAAACATTTACATTTAGCTCCAGAAGCATTCAGGCAATGACAGAGCTGCCAAATACCAACTCAATACCTGATATCAACTCCAGACCTTTTATCTGCTTCAATTGTCCTGAAGTAATATGGGAATGGACCACACCTGGTCAATTAGCGTCTTGTCAAATACTTTTGAGCACCTGAAAATGGAGGTGCTCTGCTGAAAATGGCTGTAATTCCTAAAGGGTAAATGGCATATTTTTGTGAAACCTTTTCAAATAAAGTCTACACTTTGATCACATCTTGATTGTTTTATTTCAAATCCATCGTAGTGGTGTTTAAGTCAAAATTATAAAAAATCAAACACATCTGAACCTAACTGTAGTTATACTTAATAAAGCAGCTACCACATTACAGTCCAAGGTATTTTGAGATAGGCAGGGTAGGGATGTTTAGATTGCATTAATTAATATCTTCATTATCTAAACCAAGACTAATCTCATATAATCTCCTTCACAATATGAATAATTAATTCAGTGTGGTGCTAATAGGGGGTAGGTAATGTTTTTGTCTTTGTTCTAACAGTGTCATAGAAAGAAGTTATCATTGCTGGTAAAGATGTACAAGGGAATAAGCGATTAAAGAAAATGTACTGAATGGGCAGATGAATTATATAAGATGATATGCATGACATATCCCACTTTCTGAGGACACAATCTAGTGTTTCTACAGAGCAGCACAGCGTCACAGCTGAGGCTCAATAACCACATGTTTTTAGAAAGCCTGATCTGAATGCTATTTTAAGTTTGTTTATCACAATACTTACCTATATGTACACTTGTGAAGCTAACAGAGAAACACTTTTAACATGTCAATTTATGACTAAACAAGTTAGAGCAAATCTTTAAGTATGTCAGTCAATCCTCATCACTCTCTGCAACAGTAACAAATTTGCCGTCCTCCAGACTCCTTCACTACAATCATCATTTACAGGTAGATACTGGGGTGGAGGTGAGGCAGATTAAATGTCATATGCAAGAAGGCTGATGATGATGCAGTGATGCTTCCAGTGAACAGCAGAAGCGTAAGCAAAACAAAAGAGTGAGCAGAGCAAGACAGATTAAAGAGATGAGTGTGATGGATTTGTGTATGACAGTGGCAGTGCAAATCAAATCAGCACAGTTTCCCTCCATCTGTGTTTTGTTTATGTTTTATGTTTAATTTCTTCAGCCTGGAAGTTTTAATTATAGTATGTTAGCTGACCGGCATAATAATGACAGTGACCTCTGGTAACTTGGTAGAGCACATAAACATTGTAGAATGAACATAATTCTAGTCTTTTGGCAGACACCAGCACGAGGGCCAGGAGGAACCCTGAGGTTGGCTGACAACTGCTCTTCCAACTGAGTTACATGCCACTACTTGAAGTATCTTGCATAGTTGTCAGTGTATTTCAAACAAAGTTCTTTGTAGCTCATCTAACAGTGTTTTCAATTCCTTAACCCAACATCTTTCCGACATTGCAATTGCTGGGTTCTGGCCAATAACTTTTACAACCTGCCAAACATGACAATTTGACAAGCTATAATTCATCATAATTTAAATTCACAGCATTTTGATTCCAACCCTTTTATAATTTATCTCATTCGCTTTGGCTCAATTGTCAAATGAGAAAAGCATTTTTCAATACAATCAGAACGATTATCAGAACAATAAGTTTGTTGTTCAAACAGAGCAGATTTGCATTGTTTCCATACATTTCTTTATAAATCTGTACAACTTGCATATGGTTGATTAATTTCAGTGAAACTGTCAAATTCTTCACAGTTCACAAACAATCTTCATTGTTTGAGCACGACATTGCGAAATGAACCATTCACTTATCAACATCTGTTAGATACACATGAAGGCTACATTGTTATGTATTGTTATCAAAGTGAAACGGCACCTACACATTTTGACAAGTATGGCTCAAACGATAACAAATCAACTTTTCATTTTAATGGCACCGGCCAGTTTAACTGACACAGAAACTAGGTTTTCAAATATAAATAAAATGCTTTAGGGGACCTGATACATTTTGCAAAATGTATTAAGGTTTTGATTTACCATTGTCGCAATTGTAGTTACAATTTAGAGAATTTTAACCCTATAATGCCATTTGTACCATATTTGATACACAAAAATCATTTGATTAAATAATTATCATAGACTTCTGATTTGTCTCTAGTTGTTTTCCCAATATTGTTGGACCTATTTTATTGTTCACTCAATTACACTTCTCCCTTAGTGGTGGCAGAATGCTACAGTGTCTCCAAAGTTCTTCTCTACACACAAATAATAATGGCATTTATGACTACAGTCATCCTGTCCTATTGTGGAGTTGTGCTGTATCGGTAGTGACAGGTCCAGGTGATTTATATGATGAACACTGACTTCATGTTACATATCGCACTATTGCTCTGACAACTGTATCTTATACACACACATCTATATGAGAGGTTGTAAATGACAGAAAGGTGTATATGTCAGTGTGGGATTGCAGTAAAATTTCATATTGGTTGTTTTTTTATCTGTGTGTGTGAGAGATGTCAGAGTGTGACGTGCGAGTGTGGTTATGTGCATTTCATGTGAGTCTGTTTCATTTTGTGGGTTGGGGCTAGAATTGGCCTGTCAGAGTAAAGTGGGAGGGGAGAGAGACGACAGGTGTTGGAGGATGAAGAAAGTGAAGTTTGGGCAGGTGATGGTAATAGGAATGCAGTGAGGATGTTTTAGAGGTACTTTGAAAGCACAATAGAAGTTTGTTTGAAGCAAACAGAAAGTTATAGAAATTTAAAAAGCTCCTTTCTACACTACCCTTGTGCTTATCATTATAACACATTGATGCTGTGCCTCATAGCCGCACAACCTTACAGCAATGACTGCCTCTTACTGAGAAACTTGCACATTATCATATTAGGGATACACAATGCACATTATAAAATTAAATATGAATCTCTCAAGGTTGCATTGTCATTGTGTGAGAAAGGTGTTGTTACTCTCTCAAGTAAACACACACACAACCACAGCTCGACCACTCTTTTTTACTTTTTCCTTCGTTCAGCTTATCATTCTTTGCACTGTTTTGGTGTGAAGCTTTTCCTGCTGCTTCCCTAAAGGTCTTGAGGACGGTGGCCATAAATATTTCACTAAACTGCATCCTCTGGTTATCAATAATAAAATGCTGTATTCTTATAAATAGTCTAAAATACAGCTGGACTCTTCAGTAGTGCATTAAAGATTCATTCACATCTAGCAAAACGCTCCCATATGGACATGACCACTGGACTATGTGCAGGTATATTCTTCGCACTTGTGTGTTTTGTGTGCTAGTGTGTATTTCTTTTACATCTTAAGCTTCTGTAATACATAGTGTTCTGGAGTATCACTCCAGTTCAGTGAAAGACAGAAAAGTGAGAAAAGAGGTGATACACATTGTTGACAGCCTAAATCACCAAAGCCTAACTACCGCAGCCCACTAACCTTAGACACAGTTAGACCAACACACACACTATGCCAACATCCTGCATACATTCTCAAATACATACTCTGTCTTTCTGATGCATGCACTCACAAATACACTCTGCTTATCTCACACACTCCATTTTCCTCTCTTACCGTGGTGAAATGTCGCAGCCCTGCTGCATGAAAGCTCCCAGTGAAAACCAAAGAGAGTTGAAGATGCCAAACTCGTTAGGAGGTTGGTCAGTGGGGCCCTGCTCTGTGGCACCCTCATCTGGCTCCTCTGCATGCCACTCATATGGACTGAAGCGACTCACCTGGGACAGCAAAGGAAAAAAGGGGTTCTTTAGACTTCTTAAGGGAAAAAATATGTCAGAGCTCATTTACAGGTCTGTAAAAAAAGGAGTTATGCTGACATGAGCTACTCTATTTGAACATGCATTTCTAAGTATCTAAGTATCTTGCAAGTAGCCTGTGACAGATGTCAGCATAGGATGCCTTCAAATATTTAATTAGTCACTTGTGCAGAAACTTTCTTAGAACTATTAGTATATTAAATACATTTAAGCTGAGGAGACTAAGTCAACTCTTATTATATTTTATTATACTAACTTTTATTATTATTATAATATTATAATAAGTTATTATAATAACTCTTCCTGCTCTTCGTCCTGACAGCTAAGTCTTCCACAGTCACTCACCAAAAACAGCACAACACTGACTCCAATATAAGCGAACACTATGCACATCCAGATCTCGTAGGCCAGTGGGTCCAGGAAAGAGAAAACACCTGGTTTAGACTTCTGTGGTTTCTTGATCATGATGGAGATACCCAAAGACATAAAGGGTTTGGAGAAGTCGATCACCTCTTCTCTAACCAACGTAATGGTCAATGGGGCCACTGCGATTTCTGCTTTCTGTAAAAATAAGGTGTAAATTGTAATTGTAATTAATCAATTTGCAGTTAATTCATAGCAGCCACATCTAAAACAGGTGAGCACTGGTGAGTAGAACTCTGTGTGAACTTTGCTGTCTGCAGAAGGAGGAAGATGAATTGAGACAGGTATTGTATAAAGACAAGCACAGTAAAGCATGAGTGGAGTTTGACGGAGCAACAAAAGGAAGGGAATAAAGGAAATAAAGAAGTAAAAGAAAAAGAGCTGGTACAGTGGGTAGAAGTCAAAAGAGGGAGAGAGAAGATAGAAAGAGATGGGGGTTATAGAAAGGGAAGGAATTCATATAAAGGCATTTGACAGTGGCAGAATATAAATAAGTCGGCAAAGTTTGACACACATGCAAAATCTGTAGAAGTCAGAAGCATCATTGATTCAGCAGACTGAGTAACTTTGTGTGTCTGCAGTAGCATAGTAGCTGGAAAAGAGGCTGCAATAACAGCATATCAAATAACAAGTGTTGCTTTACTACAAGGAAAGATATTGTAATGCAAGGAGAATAAACAGCAAAAGAAAGACAAGAAGTGGTATAACAAGAATGTAGGGAAGAGCAGAAAAATACTGAAATCTCACTGCAAACTAAACAGATTAAACAAATTGGAGATAGAGAGCAGGAGACAAACTATAAAAAAAAATGAAACAAAAGGAGAAAAAAGTCACAAAGCTAGAAAAGAAAATAATGTGGCTCGTGTATTTTTGCAATGTGGCAGAGGAGTCATCAGAACAAATCAAACATGATTAGTCATTGCATTGGTTCTGCTGTGTAGCCTTCCACTATACAGATTGTGGAGGCTAATTAAAGCTGCCGTTGTTCTGCAGCAATGTCTCCACTTTCACTCTTTTACAAAGTGATGAAATCTCAGACCATGCATGGGCGTCAATGGAACAATTAGCCAGCCTGCCAAATTCTCCAGAAATAAGAAAGAAAGTTTGAGACACAGCATCTCTTCAGGAAACATGGTAACTAAGGAGGCGCTGCGCTTGGGAGAAGTTTCAGTTATTATTTATTTAGTTATTTTCTGAGCTGTTGTGTAATGGGCCATGGTGGGGTTACAGTAGATGGAGAATATAATTTAACAGCCCTGCAGCCTATGTGACCTCTATAATTACAATGTTGAAATTATATTTAGGCTGCATCAAAAAGTGTTGATTCAGCACATTTGTGTCCATAATCTGCTACTGGAGTTTATTACAGCATCTTGTAAACTGAAACATTTGGCACTATGGGTTATTGTGCATAGAACTGAAATACCATGGCAATGACATTTATAAACTAAAACAATAAAATAGGTAATTAGAAACCAATAACGAGCAAGATAACCAAAAAAGTCTGCATACAATATTATCCAGCAGTACTTACCCCATACACAAGCTCTCCAACCATACCATTCCATATCTTAGTCTCTGGATCTCTGGCTCCATATTTCCCATCTGGCACAATGGAGATCTTGTATTTGATTCCAATGTGTTTTGCAATCTCCGAGGCCAAGTCCACGCAATATCCCTCATACTGATCATTGCCTTCATGAAGCTCCCAGTTCTTCTTCAGCATTACATAGGGAGCCTCCTAAAAAAAACAGCAAACGGGGAGAACTGTTTGGAGGAGCATCACAGCAGCGATTATCAAAAAAGTAAAATGTAACCTTCCAATAGAGCAATTTAGTTGTAAACATTGTACAAGAGGGAAACACAAAGAAAAATGATACCAATGCAAATTGAATGCCACAAATTTGTATGTATTTCCCCATATCCCCCCCTCATAAACACACAAAAGATAAATAAATAAGTTCTGCAAAAAACTGTTACACTGTTAAGAAAATGTAGAAATATTAGAGTTATACTTTCAAAAGGCCATATCTGAGATGTTTTATGTTTTGTACTTCTTACTCCTGGTGTTTTGTTTTATGCCTTTGCCTGTCTCTACTTGACTCCACTGGGACCTGTACCTGACTCAGTAGTACCCTACTGCTGAGATGAGAAAAATGCACAAAACAGAGGTAAAATGCAGGGAGGAAGAAGAAAAAGGGAGGAAAATGTGCTGCTTTATAAATATGCTGTAAGAGGTTGAAGAATTCTGTGCACACAGTTAACAAAGATGAAAGCAAAGAGAGTTTAATGTTGTACAGTGAGATGAGTATTAGGAATGACGTAAACACAAGCAAATTCATAGTCCCAGAAAAGATGCACACTCATCACAGTCACACAGGAGCTAGGATATCCACAGAGAAAGAAACACAGACTTTTGAGTGACAGTGCATCCATCAGGAGCAGTGGGTTATGGTATTATGCCTGAGGCTGCTCACCCTGTAATCCAACTATAACCAAGCCTATTAAAATGCTATCAAACCCCCTTTAATCAAAGATTAATCTCATCTAATTAATCAAACAGGCTTCTGTATTATCTAACACTCCCAAGCTATGAAACAGTTGATGCTAATGAAGCACAATAAAAACGATAAGATGTTTTGGAATGAATTCCTTATTCAGGAAATTGATTCACACTGAAAAGGAGAACAGTTTAATCAAAGAGATTTTCAGAATGACATGTTTTAAAGGGAGGGCCAAATGAGAAATGAAATCGCTCTGACAGGTTTGGAAAAAATCAACAGAACAATCATCAGTACAAGAAACTGAATAACATTTAAAGTAAGAGACAGTTAGAAACAGACAGGCAGAAGGATTAAACTAAACAAAACAAACAACAACAAAAAAAAACAAAAAAAAACAAAAAACAAAGGAAGTTGAACTATACTAATTAAATCTACATAGGAAGCTGGATTTATTAACCGGTCCTCTTTCTCTCACAGAACTATTTATTTACAGGATGGAATATATTCACAGAAATGAATTTTCTACATGGAAATTTAACAGGCTTGCATGAATCCAGATATAAACATGTGGAAATGCTCTTACATTTATTTAATATTTTGCTTCATTGTTTAGTAAATGTTAATACACAAAACCAAAAGACTGTGAACATGGTAAATACTGTACATGATAAGCATCAGCATGCTATCATTAGGTCACAACTGTAGCAAAATCTTTTTTGAGATGTGCATGTCCATTTATTTGTAAGTAGAGTAGCAATTACGAATATCTAATATTATAAATAATCTTAAAATTATACATGACAACTTGAGAAACAAAAACACACATTTTAAAACAAATAAAACTCATTACAAGTGCTAAATACAAACCATCAGTATAAGAAAAATTCCTTTCAAAACCAACCACACAACTGAGGATTTGGTTCGTAATTTATTTATTTTTTCATGTTACAATTTTACCACCAAGATCATCATCAAAATTTGCCCCACTGTGTTTAACGTCAGAACATACAAAAACATTTTCCCTAAAATGTCATTATCAGGGACATTAGCAGGTCCTGGGGCGCTCGTTCCAATGACTCAACATGACTCACAATGTTAATGAACATCAAAACAGTTTCAAGTTAATTCCCTTTAATACATCAACACAGCCACCAAGACTGGTCTGTACAGTAACAAGGATAAAAAAAATGAATAAATGAATGAATAGAGAGACTGTTTATATTTATGCCTGCTGTATGATTGATGGTCTCCAACCTGATAGTGATAGTTGGTGATGAAAAAATGTGACATTAGAGTTTTGAGGACACATTTACCTTAGATTGCCTTATAAATTTTTTTTTTCAAGGAAATGACACTAAGCTAGCTGGTTTGCATACACTTGTGTGTATAAAGAGTGTATAAAACATGTACGAACCAAAAGAGGAAATAAAATAGTCATTTGAAGAAATATGTAAACAGAAATAACAAAATAAGTAATGTAAACAGATATGATATAACCAAACATTTCATTAGGTCCAGAAGCATTTGGGCAATGAGTTTTTATAATTTTGTCTTTATACACAAACACAATGGATTTAAAATAAAACAATCAAGATGTGACTGAAGTGTAGACTTTTATCTTTACTTTAATAGGTTTCACAAAAATATGGTATTTACCATTTAGAAATTATAGCCATATTAAGCTTGGATTTTAAGGGCTTAAAAGTATTTGCGCAATTGACTGACAAGTTAACTGACCAGGAGTGGTGGTCCATTACGTCATTACTTTAAGACAAATGAAATAGATAAAAGGTCTGGAGTGCATATCAGGTAGTGAGCTAGCATTTGGCAGCTGTTTGATTAGAGCTATCAATAAGAAGCCCAAAGAAATCTCAATGCAAGTGAATGAGATCATCATTAGTCTGAAAAAACAACATAATTCTATAAGGGAGACAGCAAAAACCTTAGGTGTAGCCAAATAAACAGTTTAGGTCTTAAAAAGGAAGAAAGCCATGGTGAGCTCAACAACATCAAAAGGCCTGAAAAACCATGGAAGACAAGTGAAGTGGATGATCACAGAAAACTTTCCGAGGCAAAGAAAAACCCCTTCACAACATAAACAGAAGTCAAGAATACTGTGGAAAAGATAGAAGTATCATTGCTAAAACCTACAATCAAATAACATCTTCATGAATGTGGATACCGAGGGTTTACTACAAGGTGCAAACCACTGATAACATTCAAGAATAGGAAAGCCAGATTAAACTTTGCAAGAAAGCATCTAAAAAAGCCTCACATGTTCTGGAATCAGAGTCTTTGGACTGATGATACCAAGATGAACTTGTACCAGAATGAGGGGAAGAGTAAAGTATGGTGAAGGAACTTAATACTTCATGATCCAAAGGATACCAAATAGTGTGTAAAATATGGTGGAGTGTTAGGGTATGAGCATGTATCTCTGCTAATGGAACGGTGTTTATTGATGATGTGAATGCTGACAGAGGTAGGAAGATTATTTCTGTATGATAGGTGTATAGGACTATACCCATGCTCGCGTTCTTCTGAATTTGGTGATGTCCCTGGGCTGCAGACTTCACACAGTCATTGACTGGATAGAATTTTCATCCAATTACTTTTAAGCCCCTGAAAATGGAAGTACTCTGTCGCACTTTGATCACATCTTGGTTAAATTTCAAATCCATTGTCGTGGTGTATAAACGTAAAATCACTAAAACTCTGTAACTCTGTAACTGCCCAAATACTTCTGGTCCTAACTGTATATTATTAAAGTCCACTAAATTGATAGATTTGAACAGCATATAGTAATCTCACTGTTAAATCATTCAGTAGTTATTTAGTGTTGTGAAGACAAAAAGTATCAGCTCTTATAAAACGAACAGTAGATCCTAAGGTCAAATACTAATGTAAGTGTTATCCAAGTACAGCAAGGAAGAAGTTGACATTTTAGAATATATACTTTTGGCTTTTGTTTCTTCAAGAGATAGATGAGAAGTTAGAAAGTACTTCTCTCTTATTTGTCCATTAAAAAGACACTCTAGAGACAAGGTGAGACAACATCAGCTTGCCAAGCATTTATGAAGGTTATTTTGCTGAATAAAACATATAATTAAATTTATTTTCTCATCGAGCTTATTCCCCACAATAATCCGGAAAAATCCTATTGGCTTTTTGTTGAGGGAACCAGGATGATGATAACTTCACATCTTTACTAAACAAGGATGGTATAATATGTTAATTAGTGGGGTTTTTTTTCAAGCAAAGATAACTAAGAGCAGAATGTTAATGAGACAAATATTGCAGTGTTAGCAATTTTCTCCTCATATTCTCTGCAAGAATTGATGAATAGGCATGCTGAAAATCACGGTGAAAATTTGGAACTATTCCTTTATGTATTCCTTGAGCGCTGTTTTGCTTCATATTTCATCTTAAATAAATTATTCTCAAGGGGAATTATTTACTTAATTTGAGTTTGCAACCAACTGACTTGCCTCCTACATCAAATTACCCCCATGTTTATCATGTTAGAAGGTCAAGTGTTTGAAATCAGAGCAGACTACTTTGTTGAGTTAATTTAGTATTATGCAAGCAACTACACACAAACAGATACACACCACATATCAGTGGGAACTCTGCCAACACTGGCACTATTTCACATTAAAGCCTAGCTCCTTAAGGTTTGTTATCACTTTGCCCCAGATGTCTTTGTCTCAATGTGAAGGTAGTAATGTCAGTGCTGCTTACGGAGGTGTTTGCATGTTTACTGGATGTCAGTGTGTTTATTTACAGCGGGGAAAAAAGCATCACATTTGGGTGTCACTCTACTGTATGTGTCCACGTGAGACGGGGTGTTGGGGAAAAGGGGAGGTCAAAAGAAGAAAAAGAACAAGAGAGAATGGTAGGAAAGACCAGGAAACTCAGAGGGGAAACAATGAAGGGGAAGTAGATGAGAAAAATACAAAGAGAAAGATAGAGAGGGGAGCGGGCATGTTGGTTGCAGAAAACGACAGAAGAAAGATGAAGGAACAGATCCGAATACAAACAGAGATAGCTACAGGGAGAAAGAAACAAAAAAGGGGAACGTGTGAAAGTGATAAAGATTAAGTGAAAATATGACTAAAAGTGGAGAGAAAGTGAGAAAGGGGGGCAGATAAAAAGAGGGAAAATGGGTGGGCAGAAGAGGTAGAACAGCTTTGTAGAAGCAAATGGTTGGGGCTGATAAGACATGAAACACTTCACTCTGGAGCCAAAAAGGCAGACAGGGCTGGCTGTGGAAGCCAGTTAGCCAGTCAGTGAAAAAGACAGGCACCCAACTGGACAATCACCTAACTGTCCAGTCATTCATACAGTCAGCCAAACAGATGCTCAAATAGTTTAGCATTTAAAAAGCCTAACTATCGTGTAACAAGTTAGCAACCACTAAGACATTTTTTCAGAGCCATCTATTCACATGGCCAGAGATGCAAGGCCAAGCAGTCAGTCACAGCCTTCCAGTTGGTCAGTCAGTCAGTTCATTAAGTCAATAATTACTGCAATTATAGTACATAATCATAATCTAGTCACATATTTACCCAGTGAATCAGCATGATTATCTCACAGCTATTTACACATTAAAGGAAAAAGTCATTCAACAAGCTGATGGTCAGTCAGTCAGTTAGACCACTGCAGTGCTCAGTCTGGAGTGGCTGGGTAGTCACCATGTTTGTTACTCACGATGCCAGCTGACCAGTCACTGAGTCCAACTGCCCCTTAAACAACTTTACAAACAGCCAGTCACAAACACATTCACAAGCCTGTCAGCTGCAAACTAAGTCAATCAAGCAGGTAACTAACCAGCCAGCCAAAAACGTGCATCAGCCACACACAATTCGTCTCCTCAGTCCCCAGATGTTTGCAGGCTGTTGTCTGGGGATGCTATAATGTGTGTTGCTGCCATAAAAACACCTTATTTTTTCTTAAAATTGTACACTTTCCCAGTTTAAACTTTTGATATGTTTTCTATGTTCTACAAAAATAAAATATAGGTTTATGAGATTTGCAAATAACTGAATTATGTTTTTAAGTTTTTACACAGCATCCCACTTTTTTTATTTGGTGATTTCAGTGACCTGCATCTTAAAGAAATTACTTTATCAACATTAACATCTCATCAATCCAAGTCAAGTTTGCATGAGGTCACCTTTCTGCTTCTCTGCAGCAGAAAGGTTAGGTCATGGTGGGCAAGTAGAGCGGGTCTGACCAGCCATTGTATAACTTTTTTTACAAATAAAATACAAAACAAACTTCTTCTTTTTATTTACATTTTGGTAGTTTTGGTAATTTCTTCTGTAGCATAATAGAAATGGTGGTGGTGATTAGTGTCCTCAATAACAGTGAGCAGAATTAGAATTAACACAGCTATCTGAGGTCTGGTGATTTTGTGTGGCTAAATGTCAAACCTTGACAGCAGCCACAGAATTTTGTGAAGTCCTTGTCCAAAATTGCTTTTGTCATGAAAGGAAGATGGGAGCAGAGTGAACAAGTCATCTCAGTGTGTTGCCTGCTTGAAACGTGGTAGTCATGAATTTCTATCCCTGCAATTTTTGCTTTGTTAGAGCAACACAGAGTAGTCCATCTAAACAAAGCAATAAACTAAAAATGCAAATCATTTATTCAAACTAAAATATACATACAAGAGAAAAGGTATGACAAAACAAAAACAGGGTGCATGTCTTTGTGCAGAAGTTTAGAGAAACAGTCTATCAGCTTTTCTTTCCTCTGTGTTTTCCGATGTTTATGACTCAGGTGAGTCTGCGTTTCAGTCTGTTGCTCTGTCTGCAGCCCCGGCATCAATGTCGCAGCAGAGGCTTCCTCATCATCAGAGGCTGCAAAGAGGAGGAGGTGGCTGAGCTAACATTAGCCAAGGCCTGCTGAGGTCACCATCCACAGAGATATATGCAGGGGGGGACACATGGAGGTAAAAACGGTGCATGTGAGGGGTTAAAGAGATGAGTGGAGTAGAAGAAAGACAACAAGATACAGTGTGATAGAGACAGAGAAAGAATAGTGGTGTTGGAAAGTCAAATGACAGATATGATAAGTAAGGACTAAGGAAAAAACATAGAAAAGATGTGAACAATAATGCCAACTCTGTTGTGCACATTCATCTCTTTTACAACCACATGAAATGGATGTTATAAGAAGTGATATTTTAAAACTAGCTGTACATTAACATAATATACACATATACAAAGGAAAGGACATGATTCTATCACAGAATAACAATTTGCCTTTTAATTTCTTTGATTGTGTTGATTGTTATTTACATTATGAGTATTGAGCTTGGCTCTAGACACCACACCACACACTACACTGGAGCCAGGTGAAGGATGCATATCTGGAGGTGGCACTGTCACTGGGGATAACCATTATGACTGAATTAATTTTACTGACCTGCATGCTTTGCTGCACCTAGTGTGGTGTCTGTGTGTGCAGACCTGACTGTTACTACTACTACTACTACTTCTAGCCACCAGGGGTGGTTATTATCAAGGCTTTATTATCAAGGATTTTTCTTTTCACATTATGACACTAAAATACATCCATCAACAGATATTTTGATCATACATATGAGTTTTACGTGCACTGACACAAAATACTGATACAAGATACTGAATTGCCAACTCTCAAGCATCTGGGGCTTGTTTTATCTCTGGGCTGAAATTAGACTTTTGAGTTGCTTTCACTTGCATCATTTTGCATGCTCAATTGAATTAGACTGATTGCATTTACAGGAAGGGGATGGCCACCATAAAAAGGCTGCAGATGGGTGAATTGAAATCAAATGTAATCAGAGGATGTGCACAAAGCCACCGATTAGCCCTCCTTTATCCTTGTTTGTAGAAGAAAGAGGAATAATTAAACTAGGCTACAGACCGGTGTCTATGCGAAAGCCATTAGAAGAGACTGGACTAAGGTCATTTCTAAATGGTGATCTGAGGTCAGTTTTACATTTGCCTACTAATGAGACATTTGTGTAATCTTCCAGCTGGACAAGTGCCACTCCCTCTTAGCTGTGCTCTGAGAGCTCTCTTCATTTCAAACAGCTCATCCAGTACAAACCTGATTTTTCTTCAGAATTAACAAAACTCTGCCACATAACACAAGTCGCACGCTTTTATGGCTGTCTTCTGGTTGTCCGATACCAAATGCATCTTAAGAAAGCCACTAGGGCAAGCAAACTCCAAATTCTGGCCACGATTAACCCCTGACATTCAGTGCATTACATGTACAGACTGTGTTTCCCATTTGATTTAAGAATGCTACTGTACATCACTTGGTAGGAAATGTGCTTCCTGTCTCTCCTCTTTTCCCCTAAATATGTGCCTGATAATGCCAAAACAAAAAAGGAAAGATGTGATTCCATTTCCTGCATCATTACACGCACTAACAATCAGCTGATGTGTCACAAATTTGCACCAATTCGCGTTTGCATAAAGTTCAAGTCTCTGCAAATTTCATCTTCCAATTGTAAAGACTAAGATTTGGATGAAACAGTTCTTCAACAATCACAATCAAACAGCATCCAAACTGTGAAGAAATTAAAGTAGTCAGTTGGTACATTACCATGATGGTGGTCACGACTACAGTCCGATTCCCCATTGCTGCGCTGTCATTGGATAAAGCATTTTCATTCTGGACCAACACAAGCCTGTCTTTGTCATTCCAGTAGCCAATCTGGGAGAAACAATAAGAATGAGGAAGAAAATTAATTAAGAATAAGGGGGATAACAGAAAAATACAATTAATGAATCAGTCTTTGTACCACTGTTGTTGCAACAACAACAACAACAAATAAAATAAGGTACAATAAAATCATGGTAGAGATTACAAAAAAATAAGACAATCGTAAAAAAGAAATAGAACCTAAGTGAAAAGGAGAGAAAGAAATGGAAGATAAAAAATAGTCAACAGAATGAGTTCACTCCAGCAAATTTCCCATTGGAACTGTAGAAGATATTGAGAAATGTCAAGTGTGAGCCAAGAACATTCAATAAACACACAGTGCTGTCTAAGAAACACTTGAGAAACTGGAACATGGTGTTATTTCTTTATTATAGGTGCTACATGTGTGCTTATTTCAGTAAAAAGAAATTATGAGTACTTTCACTCTGAGCCTTACCCTTCTACTTTTTGCTATTATAAAGAAGGCTTATTATCAAACTTCTCTTATTTGCGTCACTGCAGAGCTTTATGTATCCTCAGGTTGTCTGGGAGCTGCTCTTTAGAAGGTTATAGAAGTACAATCTGCAATTTATTTAGTACAAGCATTTATCCAAAGATATTTATAACTGCAGTAAGACAGTTATGGATATAATTATGTATTAAATGAATAAATATTTTAACAGTGAAACATTATAAAAGTTTAAACACAAGTAATACTGAAATCTATGAGAATTACCATTTACTGTAAGCACAATAGTATAGTTTTTCCACTGATGAACTATAAAAGTAACTTTTCATTGCTGAACTGTGAAAAGTGAAAAACTGGTTTTGTTAGGCAGCTTCTTTATGATTTTAACAGCTAATATTCCGAACGGAATAAGCTGCCTATGGTATGTTTTTGATGGGGTTAAACTCACACATTTGAAAAGTTACTTAGCTGTGTTTTTAAGCCATGAGGTTAGCCTACCTTGCGTGGTCCATTGCTTTTCAGTTCATACACATCCATGGTATAGTTTTCCCTCCGACCATAGTCATCAAACTGAATGTTCCCAGTCAGGCCCTGAATGCGCACCTGGATTTGCAAAGAACATAGAGGAGAGATACACTCTTTGAAGTTATAATCCTTAAGATTTCAGCCTAGGCTGACGCAAACACCAATGGTTGTTACAACAA
>OMLM01014318.1:0-19140 GCA_900302695.1 Helostoma temminkii | reverse complement strand
ATGAATTTGTGAACATATGTTTAAATGTGTCTATACTAAACAAAACATCAAACCTGTGCCAACCTGTTTGAGTGCACGCTCCATATCTATTCCTTGGTTCCAAGGAGCAGCTGGGTTGGCCAGACAGTCACCAGCATTGCCACGGCGGCTGATGTCAATTTTCTGACGGCGAAGGGTACGAAAGGCCTCTGCCATCACAAGGACACCATCATATGTTAGAGAGGATGTATACTGAGAAAACAGACAAAGGGAAGAGATGGAAAAAAAGAGATTACATTTAAGATAAAATTTATTTTTAAGTTTTAGCAGATACATAATATCCATCCATCCTTTTTCTATACTGCTTAGTCCCCTTAGGGGAGCCCATCCTCAGCTGTCATGGGGCAAGAGGCAGGGTACACCCTGGACAGGTTGCCAGTGTATCACAGGGCCACATATATATGAACAACCATTCACACTCTCAATCACACCTACGGGCAATTTAGAGGCCCCAGTTAACCTGACTGCATGTCTTTGGACCGTGGGAAGAAGAGTGCCTGGAAAGAACCCACGCAAACATGGGGAGAACATGCAAACTCCACCCAGAAAGACCTTGGCCGGCCCCGGGAATCGAACCCAGGACCTTCTTGCTGTGAGGCAGCACCGTGCCGCCTGGTAAATAATATATATTAAAAAAAATTTTAAATAATATTTTCTTTGTCTGTCCGATTGTGACAGCAATGAATCCTTGAAATAATTAAAATATTATAATATAAGGTGTGTGAGAAAAAATTTTATTTTATTGCAGAAACCCAGATACATTGTAAAGCAAAACCACCATAGAATTTGTCTAATGTGTTTGGTTCTCACCATTTCATGCAAAATGACATGATGTTACTACTTGAGTTCAGTAATGGAAAAAAACTGTGTTTGAATAGATGTTTTCTCCAACCTACAAAGCCAAAGCGGAAAATGCTGAGTGCACGGATATGTGCACACTAATCCTATGTGGTTTATTCCTAAAAGGAAAACCAATTTAATCTCAACAACAACTGTATTACTGGATCCCAGACCAGCTTAACTCCATATGAACTAACCTCAACAGTATGCAAACATGCTGACCTGTGGCTCAATCTATCTCACCACTCTGACTTTTATTTGACTTCCACAGTTAACACCAGTGAACATCAATCAACACCACTATAAATGTGCCAGATTTATACAGGCTTAGAGTTTTCAAATACAGTTATTGGGCAGGATCTGAAAGCTATTAAAATGTGCTTAAATCATGCTGTAAACCTGTTCATTAAACCCGTTTCATCAGGGAGTTCCTATTGGTGGGACTGATGGACAAATTTAGATTTCCAAGGTTTATAAAAGTCATTTTATGGGGTTGTATTCTAAAAGAGGATGTAATCATGTATAGATGACTGGACAGAAATTGTGAGAGTCTCTGTTTGAAGTGACAGTTAACTATTCTCCTTAAGGAGTCAATCAAGTGACTATAAACAATCTCAAAAAGACTACAAAGAGACAGAAAATACTACTAGACACAGTCTGGATTTTCCCCCTCGCTGACATGTATCGGGGGGACACTGTCATATTCCCTCCTCTGGCAAAAACAAGTATCTGCAGCATGAAAATTTATAGACACATTCTGGGGACACCAAGAACACGTTTTTAACTAAGTGACTAAGAGTAAAAGAAAGGGTAAGTGATTATCTGTTCTCGTTCTTTAATAAAAGTGGTGATCTTGACAGACTGCTTGACAAATTCATTATAGGTAAGACACAGCGCAGCAGGGCACATCACCACACACTCAGCAGCAACACCCCCATCCAGCCCACACACAGACAGAGACAGTCAAACACACAGCAGGCTGTCTTCACATGATGGTGAAAGCAAGTGAGGAGATGAAAATGGGAGGGAAGCTGAAAAACTCTGCCCACGCTCGCCATGTCTCTGCAGGTAGTTATCTATCGTACTGACATCCTTGATTTGTATCCCATAAGGCATGTTTTGGAAGACTGCACAACCATGTCATCCTCGTTTTATCTCTCCCCTTTGAAACTTAAGAAGCCTTTAGGCTTGCGACTGACAGATGACGACTATAGAATCCAAATCAAGAAGAAAACAACAACAAAACTGAGCCAACTAACACACTCTTCTCTGTTTCTGTCAGGAACAGGATGGAAACACCTCTGGGACACATAGAAAACACTACTGGTTTTTAAAAACAACAAATTATGGATAATATTTCGAAGAGCAGTAAAATCAAGTCAAAACACATTTCGTCTGTAAATGTGAACAAATAGATAAAATAGGCTGTATTTAGAACTTATATGTGTATTCATACTGAATATTTTAAAGTTAATATGTTACTTACAGGTCACTGATCATCTTCATTACATTTCAGTAAAATCTCCAGGCTCATTTCAAGGCACACTAGATGAGAATCGCATGGTTAAGAGATTTTGATTGATGGTCAAAAGCAGCTAACTCAAAATACAGCATAAGCCTCCTATGTAAAAGGGACAAGTCCCAGGGGTTTTCACACTGCACATTATTAGACCAGAGTTCTATTGGCCTAAGGCTACGAGTTGGCCCAAGGCTAACTGAGCTCAGTTTTTACACAGTATCAATTAGCCTAAAGCAGTTTGGAGGCATCTGTTGTCACTAGAAATATTTGGTTTTCTGTTTTAAATAATAAAAATTGTGCTTCCTTGTTTGCACAAGGCATAGGTAAAAAACATGATAGTTGTGGTCATTGTCGGGAAGAGAAATTTCAAATGCACTTTTCAAAAAATGTATAGCTATCATAATTGAGTAAGGTCCTAATTTTGTTCACCGTGTCTTTCAAAACACATTTACCTCAATTAACACACTAAATGTTGTGTAAACTTTTAGGACGATTAATGTAGCCTGCAACTGGTAATGAGAATTCATAATGTGAATCTGAGAACAATGATTAAGCAATTACCACTGGTCTCTGGATGAAATATTACATGCCAATAGTGAAAGAACGTGACCATCAATATGTATTTGCACAATCACTGAGGGACTCATACACTGCATGTGTGCACTGACTGTGTGAACCAAAGAGCAAATGACTGATAGATACAGTTTAATGTATTTTTAATGGATAGGTTGACATGCTTCAACTTAATATATGCACAAACCAACTACAACTGGCTCCTGGTTAGTACCCATTCACTAAGGTATGCTGTGGGCTGTGAGATGGAGAAATACAGAGACAGAAAGGAAGGTGTGACAGGAATGCAGCGGCAGGTAAACAGAGAAACACTGACGTGGCAGAGGAGATAAACAAAACTTAACTAATATACTGTGTAATAGATGTACCTGTGCATTTGGGTGTAAAACTGAAGATGATATTGAGAGATATTGTAGATTATTAATATGCAGGACAGACATGACAAATGTGCATCATGTTAATATTCACACTAAATCACAGAATCATAATTGACCATATTATATGTTTCTAAAATTTTTATTTATTCATGAAAGATTCACTTTCAGGAAGAGACCTGACATTCACACAATCACACCTGAGCAGTTCCACTGGAGCAGCTGAGGTTAAGGGCCTTGATCAAGGGGACCACACTGTCATTAAGGGAGGGTAGGGACTAGGTACCTAGAGGTAAAGGGAAAGTGGTGCTTTCTCACTTGCCCCAGGCACATTTTTTCCTCTCTGACTTACGGTTTTACCAAATGAACTGTAACCCTAACCACACTCATAGTCAACAGTTCAAATGCACCTAGTAACTGATTATGTGGCTGAAGAAGCTTCATGTTTGATTTCCATATACCATTTCAGACACACTGCATAACAATCTGCACACTGACACCACCACCCCTGCATATATGTGAGCAGGTGTTTGAATGTGTACCTGTGCACCTTAATCTAGATTATATTTTATCTGGGTGAATGGATGATGTGTTATTGTAAAAAAGAACTAAACATTAGCTATTTTTCTGTATTTCTTAGGTTGAAGAATCATATTTAAAAAACAAGACCCACCATGGCAACTATTCCAAGTGTCATTTGTATGGTTTGAAAATGGGACATTTATTACCTTGGGTGGGCTTTCAGACCCAGGGTACTCTCTCTGATCCAGTTTGTTCCAGCGCTGCATCAGTTTTATGACAATAGGCTTGCTGAAGTCCACTAGCTGGAAACCAGTCACATTGGCCCCACCATGCATAAACCTTTCCAGAGATATGTCTTTGAAACCCTGTGAAAGAAAGACAGTGTGAGGAGAAGGGCAGTTGGGCCAGCACATAATAAGCAGAAAAACCAACGCAGACTAGAGGTGAAGCAGACTGAACAGTGATAGTGAACATCAAAGTGTCCAACAGTGTGCACATCTTTGCTCATGTATCTACTCCCACAGTTGATCTGATTATTTATATCCCTACTTAATATGGAGTGGCTTCCACAGCTGCAAGTGTGACTTCATGCAGAGTGACACTTAGTGTCATAGTGAAGTATCTGTGAAGAGGGATGCATTTAAGCAACGGATAGACGCAGAGGTAAGGAATGAAGACATGTAAGGGTTATCTTGGGTTGATGGATGCTAATTGCTAAAGGCTCTGAAAGCCTAGCTAGATTGACCTGCACTCACTGGCCCCATTTTCACTGTCCTGTGGAGAACTGCTGTTGAACAGATTTTAGGGGATTAAGGTTGAAGCAATACTATTACTATTACTGACGTGGTTTCTGACAGCTTCCAACATCCATGACTTAACAGAAAGATAAATGGTAATAGATTTAGACTGAAGTAAAATGAAAATATTTCTGGTAATTCTAAAACTTGGGCACAACCTGAATGTTAAAGCAGTGGTGAGTAAATCAAGTCTCACAATTCTGGCTTTAAATGCCATTGATTGTGTGCCAAGATTTTTTAGAGCCTAACCTTACTAGAATTTTTGCGCACCTTCTGGTATATAAAAAAAATATTATCTTTTTTACTGTTGTGTCATGTTGGCCATTAAACCATGGTATTACACAAACATTACTTATACATAAACAAGCAAATGTCTCAAAATAAATAAAAAGTTCTTACCAGGTTTGCTATGATGTAATGATAACCTTTTACATGTTTCCCCACGCTGACAGCCTGGATAGAAAAACAGACAGAGGCATTGTTGCTTTGTTATCTACTGACATTCATGTAGAATTCACAATTAACTTATAGCAACTTTAATTAAGACTTAAGGGACTGGGCATAGGAGTGAAACCATCAGGTAAATAAACGAGACATCACTTTTCCCCACAGTAGCTATTGCTATTTTCTTGTCTGATCAAAAGCAGAAGCAATGATGAGTCTGTTAGGACTTCACTGATCACTGGTACCATGCTGGGCCAGACAGCTTGGCCCAACTTGATTAAAAAATATTCTAAAGGAGGAATGATTGGACTTTGGTGCATGCTTAGATCTAGTACTTTTTGAATATTTAGATCTACTGTAGTCCGTGGTGGGTCATCAGGGCCAGCAAGGCCTTCTCTGCTGGCCTAAACACTATCAGAAGCAATGATCTATATACACAACCTTAATTCTAATATTTGTTCCATGAAATTGTATTAATTTATTCCCAACAGTCTATTCTCTTCATTTCGTAGCGTTTCTCTTAGCTGCACTGCTTCCAGTAGTAGAATCAGTAGTGCTGGCCGATGTAATTTAAACAATATTAGTGATGGGACTGTTTCTTTCAAATTCACCTCATAGGGCCAGCTAGCTGGTCCACAATAACGTCAGCATTTTTCTGTCCTCTGATTGGTTGGTCAGAGCAAAACTGTTACAGCCAAATTCAACTAGCAAAAAACGTCTGTAGCGATCTGCACACATTAATACATCTGAATTAGAATTTTGGAAGAGTGGAATGGAAGAGGAGTTGGACTTGGTCTCGGAAAATCTTAAAAATTCATTTTCAAGGAGGACTTTTCCAGAAAAGCTAGACATTGGCCAACAAGCTAGCTAGCTTGTCTCATGCCGGAAAAGGGTTTGTTTGTCACTTCCAGACCAGTGCCCACAAGCGGTACCACTGGCTTACAGCCTCTGAAGACCATTACAAATTATACTGCTGGGAATGCCTGTGATTTGCTAGTGAACGACTTGGTGTTTGGAGTCACAGATGGTTTGCAAAGTTGATTTGTCTAACCAAGGCAGCAGGGTTAGAAAGAAGGGAGGGTGGATTTTGTCTATAAATAAATAGCATCTCCGGCGAGTATGATGTATTTAATTTAATTTTTTTATGTTTTTGTCATGTTATTGAATAAATATTGATCCTGAACTGCTCCAGATGATGTACGTGGCACAGTTGCGGTTGTAGTGTTGAGGTTTGGAGTTGTCTTAATTGGGTTTCTTGCTTTAGTAAAAATGGTATTCACACTCAAAACCTGAAATGCCTTTCTCTCTCTGTAGTGCCATGCCTTGTTAGATTGCATTTGTGTATAGTATTGATGCTTTCTATAATTGCAACATGGCAGTGGTGGTATTAAGAGGTGGATTAAGTCGAGTAAGTCCCCACTGAAGGCCACGGTACCAAATACACAGTCCGCCACTGACTGTAGTTGTATGTGTGTGAGCACATGTAGCTGTGTGTTACATCTGCAGTTATGTTACATGTGAAAGCACTGTACAAAAACACAGTGTTTTTCAGTTTTCCCCACACATTCATCTTTATTTAAGCTAGAGCCAAAAAGCATTGCACGCCACTTAGGCATGCACACCTTTGCTTTACACTTCATGCTCTGTCAATGAATGGTGACATGGAACAGGAGTTACTACTGCCTGTCTGGCAGTAGAAGTGCATGACTGATGCTTACAGTAGTGAAGTTTAAACTGTTTTCCTTTTCACTGACATCTGCAGAGTTTTCATCACTATTTATTATGTACAGGCACATCACACATTAACATGGTACACAGACGTAATTAATAATTTCATATTTCTATCTGTCTCACCTACACATACAGACAGTTATATACTGACACAGGTAGAGACAAGCTAAACACACACACACACAAGCAGCTGGCAGGGCCAGACACAGCAGTCTCTGTCTCAGTGCAGCAACGCTAGCCAATGCCAGCACTGCAGAGCCCACTGTGATGGAAGTGTGTGTTTGCCTTTCTATACAGTGTCTGTGTGCGTGTTTGTGTGCGTCTCTGGCTGCCTGTTCACTCACCACAGCAGCCAATTATGAAACATGCTGTTTGTTTGTCTATTTTTCTTCTACGAGTGTATTTGTGTAACTAAGTATGCGCAGGTATGTATGTTTTTTGTTTACCTTTATCTTGTAGCATGTATACATATGTTCATATACTGCTGATAAGTGTTTATGGGTTTGTAAGCATGTATGTGTGTGAGCATGTGTAGCTGTGTGTGTAAGTGAGTTTTTCAGATGTGCAGACAGGGGATCAGATTTGATGACAGGTGGCAAAACCAATGGGACATTACACTGAACCCTGAGTCAAAGGGCACACACCCACACATCTGTGCCACCTCTCAGAGCTCAAGACTCAGCTGCCAAGCAAGACAGATAATGTAACAAACTAAGACAAGCATAATGTGTGCCTTCTCATACTGAATGTGTCTTTGTGCTCAAAAATCTGTAACTCTAAAATCTGAGCAGACAGTATAGTGTATTTACTGCAATCAAACACTAATATACTGTACAATAATCGTTGTAGTCACATTTTTTAATTCCACAATATGAACTCCAGGGAAAATCTTGTTTTCTTTCCAGGTGTCAGAAAGCATAAGCAGTGCTTCTGCAACTAGCCGACTGGAGCAGACAGCAGCCAGACAGGCAGATGCTGAAAACACATTATGCAACACTGCAATAATTATCTATGTAATACTGACTCTGACTGTTTTAAAACCTTCTCACAGTGTCTTTTTTTATTACTTACCACAGCCTATTCTGTTGGATATGGCTTAAGGTGGTAATAACATGTCACTGTGCTGTGGTTGTACTGTACCTCATTATTAAACGTTAAGTGCTGGTAAGTCCAGGTCAATGATGTAATCTCTGCCCTGTCTGCAGTAATCTCAGTGATAGTAACAGTGACATAAAAGTATGGTGTAACCTCTATTAAAGCAGTATCTCACGATCTAAAATGCTGCAGGGGCGTTCAGGTTCCAGATCAGAGTCAAATGTCTTCACATTCCTGTGATTACTTTTTTATTCTGTGATGGCCTATAGCTAGGCACCATGGAGTATGTAGAAATGTACCACCAATGTAATAAAAATTCACATGGCGGATTTATATTTAATCTGTTTATTAATTATCAATAACATTACCTGTTCTAGGATGGTCTGTAGTCTCTCGGGCTCCAGGTCAATGACGTATTTCTTCTCCTTGCGTCGATCCAGGTCCTCTAAGAGCCGGCGATATGCTGCCTCATTATGACTCTCCACACAGATTGCACTCACCTGTGTTAACATACATGCAAGAATTCACAGAAAATGCGTGTACTGTATACAAACACAAATAGGACAAAGGTCATTCTAACAAAAATCAAGGTGAACTGTATGAGATTGTATTGAGATGTATTGTATGCTTGTATGCAGTGTGAGATGTGTTCTTGCTTGTGTTTTTTTTTTTTTGCCTGTTTAAAGAACTTTTGCGTTTGTGTATGTCCTGACCTGCCATCCGTTCTGACCCGCTTTCTCCATAATTGCCTGCAGTATTGCGTAACCTAGACAACAGAAAGTAAGGGAAGAAAAAAAGATAAAGAAAGAATTAATGCTGCATTAGGCAGAGGCTCTGCTAAAGAAAGACTGCATTTTGCCATGATCCCTGCCCTGTCCTGCTGCCCTTTTGTTTATTTCACTTATTTTGTTCCCACACATACGGCCCTGGTCACTCTTCCCCTGCCTCATCTCTTGTTTACTCATATTAATCTAGTTCTCCCTCTCCTAGTTCCCTTCTGCTGACTACTCACACTTTATCTTCTGGCCACACCCTGCAACCCCACAAACTTACCTGCCACACATACTCTCTACCAGTTTCACTTTACCTCAGCTGCTGCCAATCAGCAATTAACCTGCTATATAAGCTCTTCTGGCTTTCTCACCAGGTGCCAGGTACTCGTTGGACTTTTCCCTCTGACTGCTTATTTATGTTTTGGATACCTGCTAAACCTCTGACAGCTGTGGTCAGTTTCTGACCATTTTGGAATTTTCTTTTGGAAATTGCCCTGCCTTTTCTTTCTCTGTGGGTCAGTGTAAAATCTGATTTTGGGCATTCATGTTTTGGTATCTGGCACTGGTTTTCCTTTAGATTTTTTATCTCCTGCTTAGTAGTTTTGTTTTTGTCAGTATTCTCACCTTTGTCAGTCCGGTTCAGATTGTTAATCTTTTAGTTTTAGGTAGGAGGCTGTAGGTTTGCCTCGCTTTGCTGGTGTTATATTCCTCTGCTGGGAGTGATTTTCCTTAGTTCTGCTCTTATTAAACAATCCGTTATCTTTAAGCTCTTCACTCTAGTTTTATTTCTGGGTCTGCCATTACAACAAAACTTTACACTTTTACTTTGCTTAGCAACCTAAAGCCCCTCCCCCCCCAAAAATCCCACCAATGTTAGAAAAATATATTTGACACAGCTGCAGAAAATTCTGAAACCTGCAGGTGAAATTACTTTCCACATACAGCATAATTTAGCAAAGCAATATCCTGATGTCTTACTTCAAAATAGGGGTTAAAGCACTTAGCACCCAAAGCAACAGCAATATATTTAATGTTAACTTACAAACCAGCCACCACAGTTTATTAGTTATGAGCCAAAACAACAGACTGCCAGTTTCACTGGGAGTGATAATGTTTAAAGTGACATTTTATTGAAACTGAACTTCACACTGCTTCTTTTTTAGGAGAGAACTTCAATTTAAGTGCAACTAATCCGACAACACACTGCCACTTATCCATTTTATAGACTGGAACAAAACACAGAAATTTCATTTTCTAAAAAATGAGCACAGTTTTTGCCTCTCAGGGTAATATTAGATGGGTTTGGATAGAGTTTCAAAGTTAAAATTATACTACAAAAGGAAGGTGGCAACGCAACCATCAATGAATTAATTGGTTGAACACCGGGGTAAAAACAAGTGGCAAAAACCACAATAATTACAGTAATTATCCTTGTAATATAATGAAGTTAGTTCATTCATTCATTCATCTTCTATACCGCTTAGTCCCCGCAGGGGTCACGGGTGTGCTGGAGCCTATCCCAGTCAGCTTACGGAAGTTAGTTCATTTTACCAGAATATTATAATCTGTATCAAACTTTCAAAAGAGTTTGCTCTGAAAAAGAGTAGGAATAGAGTTGAAAAAACAAAACACTTCACACAGATGTGTGTGCACAATACAGCATGTATGTGTATACAACAGTTACATGAGTAGACATATACAGTCTCTACACAACAACATACAATGACACACTCGAATGCAGCAACAGTACCACATGTTTTTTTTCAGCTTTTGTGGGATCTATTTACTGCCTCAGTTGAAGCCTCAATAATCATGGTGTGTATGTGTGAGTATTGTGGTATTTTCCATCCTCAGAAGAGATGTTAAACTAAATGTGTCTGTACCCTAAATGAAAACTTGCACTAAGAGTTGAACCTGTGGGGGATTAATGTTTATAATATTTTGTTTGTATAGTCTTACATACAGTCATACATGATGTAATGCAAGCAGAGTAAGAGTTGGTATGCATGTGTGTCTTTAGTGAATGTAAAAGTATGTGGACAAGTATGTGAGTGTGCGTCAGAGCAGAGCAGGGAGCATAAAACAGATCACACCGTTACTGCCCATTTTCCAGCACATTACCAGCAGCAGGCCCTGATGGAAGACTATAATGAAGGACCCTGCCTTGGCCAAGTCACGGGTGAGCACAGCCCAAACTCTAAGCATCCATCCTCCGCTCCATTTCATTCCCCGTTCCCTCATTCTCTCAATCTTCACCCCTCCCCTCCTATATGTATACTACTGTGCTGTATATCCCCAGAGGTCTTCTGATCCTTCCTGTCCCCTCGCACCTCCTTCTGCTCTTTCTTTACTCTCCTCCCTGCATCTCTCCACTGCCTGTCTTCTACACCCCCCACACCACAGCCTCACACCTGTCTTTCATACTTTCTCTTTTTTTTGGTTGCTCCAACAGCCTGAGTGACCTACCCTGTCTCCTCTGCTTCCCCTTCCTCTTTCTTCCCTCTGCTCAGTACTAACCCAGACAATTTGGACCAGAGGGAGCATGGCAGAGCCACAGCAGAAGATACACAACTACCCACACACAAATACGCACACACTGTGCAGCTCACTTACTCTCTGACCCACCACTACACCAGAGTTTAGGGACTTTGCACCATGTTTGACCTGTGTTTCTCTCCCTGTGGCAGAGAATTAGTCTGTATATTTATGTGTGAGAGAGAGAGAGAGAGAGTGTGTGAGAGAGAGACACTGAAAACGTGCCATGCATTCCCATGACGGTGGTTAGGGGCCGAGGGCTTCAACTGTGCCTGCTTCAATAACGTGCACTGCATGATGGGATGATTAAATTAAAAACAGGTGAATGCTGCAAATCCTAGTTTCTAATTAAAATACCATAATATATTCTTGTTTCTGCATCTGCATCCTCTCATCAGTTAAGTGCAACATCAGTGCCATAGCCTTAGTATTTTTCCATGCACAAACAAGGTTTAATTTAAGCATTAAATTAATAGCAAATGATATCAGGCACATAAACTCTTACAGGGATGCTTAAGGTTTGACAATATTGTCTTGCTTTTAGTGTGATATTCCAGACTGAAACCAGTTGAACAATCCATGATGCAAAACTGTGTTTTGAACCAGACTGTTTTAATTTCCCAAAACTAGAAACCAGAACGACACACTTACACAATATTATCACAGCAAAACCTATTAATCTACTGCAATGCCACAGTTAGACCCATCTGGAGTGTTATGGTAAACAATGAATGTAGACTATAATACTGAGTTACTGCCCCTTTTGAATACTTTCCCCTTTGCTGACCTTTACAACCAACAAGAAGGAAAATGGAGTAGAAAACAGATGAGACATTTTGAAGCAAGGTCTTGGTTACAACAAAATGGTCTTGCTGCAGCACTTCAATGGCAAGTAGGGGAATGCAAAAAACATATATACTTAAACTCTTTCCATTTATGCATTTCCTTCCCTCAATCCCATAACCCATTATTAACAACTCATCAATTCTTTACTTTTGTATTATAAAAAGAACTGTATTTTTTTATAAAAAATAAATTTAAGCTAGTCAAAATGTACATTCACGTACTGTAACAGTGGCTCTTTGTATATATTATTAATGTATTAGTCAATGTGCGTGTACCTCTGTCTGTGTCATAGAGGAAGACAAATTTGTTCCAGTCGTAGTGGTCCAACAGTGACAGCAAAGCCCCTCTGATGGATGGCCGGAGCTGCAGGGTGAATTGACCCTCTCCTTCAGTGGGAAAGCTGGGTGTAACTAGGCTGATATGCAGGGCCCCACAGAACGATGTCAACGTGTTCACCGAGCGCTTGTCATAAAGGCCGAAGATGGCGAAGACTCCCCTTGAATACTGAGAACAGACTGAGAAGGAATGGAGGGGATAGTTGGGTATAGAGGGATCCACAAGTAAGAAAGGGAAAAAAAGGAAGATAAATAGAGGAAAAATTAGGAAACACAACCTTAAAGACTTTTTAAATTTTTACATTGACTTTGCATAGGAGCAAATAAGAGGGTAGAATGTAAAAAAGACACATGGTTCTTAATTAAATTCACACTGCAAAGTCTGGTCAAACATGTCAGCTGTTTTAATGAGCGACAACTTCTGCTTGTGTCAGCTATACCTTCTTGCTACTAATTGGACTCAAACAAACACACAGCACGGCTTTGCTGTGTGTGCGAGCATCCACAAGTCGGACTGGTTTACTGAACAGTCCAAGGAAACTGAGATCAATCTTGATGATGCAGTTGTACAGAAGTTTCCATCTATAATTTTATACTAAACTACATGACATACATCCTACTGACATACATTACATGCACATGCATTTGCACATACAGTAAATCAGACTATCCAACCTGCCCCTGGGAAGCACTGGCCTATTCCTTCCCACTAGTCAATACTGGCATGGTATCTTACACAGTTGTTAAGGAAATTACAGTCAAAAAAATAACCCACCTGCTTCCAGCTTAACATTCTTAAGATCCATTTATTCACACACATAACATACAAAACCTTTGACTGGGCTCACTTCAAATGTGAAGTCATTTTCCACTACAACACAGCAACTCAGCCTTCAAACACCCCGAAGCTTTCAACCATGAAAGAAAGGAGAGTGAAAGCACTGACGTTCTCCACTATCCCACTTCCACAAAAATCTCTCTAGTGCTGGGTTTGTCATTTTGAAAAAGACAAATAAAAAAAACGAAAACACTCTGACATATCGTCTTGGATGTACACAAAAATGTTTCACTTTCAAAGAAATCAGCAAATAAAGTGACTGAAAATGTGTGTCAACTCATTTGTCTTTAATGTTTATCTTTGTCTGCCCCGACTTCCTTTCATCCTCTCCTTTCTCTCCTTAGCTCCATCCATCCACTCAACAAGAGTCTTTCAGGCAGGCATGTTTTGTGCTTGAGCTCTATCCTGCATCATAATTCACTCTTCAGCCTGTAATACGTCACACTGGAGTAAACAGAAATACAGGATGACTGCAGACTTCGCTTTTGGCAACAACCAGCCATCATTCTATAAGCCCATCTCTCTTTCGTTCTTATTTACTTTCCCTGTTCATCAGTTCATCTCATACCTTTTTATTCTCTCTTCTGTTTTCTGGGAGGATACTGAATCCACACCATTGCTTTCAGCTTCCACCATCCACTTTCCTTAATTTCTTCTCTCTCTGTCTCTCTCTTCGTGTATGACTTCCTCCTCTTTCTGTTTCTCCCTCCCTCCTCCTGGGACTCAGAGTAATTCCATTATCAGCTATAAGCCTCAGTGGGGGTAAACACTCAGGGAGATGCAGCTTTGACGCTTTGGCTTGTGGCAATTAAACAAAGCTGAGGCCTCTGCACCCAGGAGGCGATAAGACAGGGATTTAGACTCTGATTATGACAGAAGCTAAATGTCTCCAATTCAGAGAACTAGCATACTACATACTTAGCATGCATCATTCAGCAGAAGCTGAGTCATGGTGTCCTCTAAGTCAATGTACTTAGTGCGTTCTATGATTTTTACAGCATTTCCAGCTTTTTATTTTTTTTCACTCCAACATAGCAACATGAAGGATGGTTACATCAAACAATGTGTAAAAAACTATTTTATGATGTGTGCTGTATTTTAAGGCACCACAGCAGTATGGTATCTAGAATGCATATGTAAAGTCTACATTGTTATAAGTACTTGGAAAGTTAAAGCAAAGTGTTTATCTAAAATCAGAATAACAGCATGAAAGAAGGCGATCATTTCTGATGAAAAATGGCTCTTGGTTGAAACAAACTACGTCTTTATACTTTGTAAGAACAAATCATAAATTAGCACACAACTGAATTTCTTTGACAACAGTGCCATGGCAGATGCCGGTGCTCTTCTTTTAAATTAATTTGTGTTTTGGGTATCAGCTGTTTTGTGTAACAGAGTAAAAAATAGAAAAGCAGCAGAACCAAAAGAAAGAATTTCATATGTGAACTGACTGCTGTTCCCATGCCAACTGATGACTTTTTTAAAAAAACTAAAACTGTTGGCCTAGATGCAGTTTCTGACATCACTTTCTGCAATTTTTATTTTTCATCCACCACTTGGGTCTCCAACAAAACTTAAGGAAATATTGATAGCCATAATCCCAAATCACTGTATTTTTAAACAACCAGACGTCTGCAACCATACACACTGACACGCACAGGCCCAGAGCACAACAAAAACCTCTACATGTGTCTCATTCTTCATTCATCCACTTTTTGTTTCTCTGTTTCTCTCCTCCATGTCTCCCTTATTCCCATATGTCTCCTGATACTCACTCATTCTTTCCTTCTCCTACATTTCTTACATGTCTCAATGGGCTTGTTTCTCTGCAAACCTCTCCACCTCCATTACCACCACCAACATGCCGCAAGGCTGGAATGTGCCAGACAGTGGCGTCATTGTAATAAAATGTGTGCTAAGCTTGCTTCATAAAGCTTTAATGAGAGGAAGGGACCGGCGGCTTTGTGCATCATCACCACCACAGTAAAAGCATTGGACACAATAGGTCTCCTGGGACTTCCTCTACCTCTATGTCTTGTTGCCTCCTACATGCTTGTTCTCTCACCATCTCCATATGTTCGATTTTTTTGTGTGCAATCTTTTCAGGTTTTTAATTGCTTGCTCTGTCTATCAAACCTCTTTCTCTGTGCAGACCTAACCATAAATATCTCCCATAGTCTGCATTACTATGATTATACTATCCAACTTCTTGATTCTTGCATCTTCATCTGCAGCTACTCCTGCCTCTTTGATTTCATTTTGAACATCAAGTTATTTATTTGCCAAATTAAAATATGTGTAATTTGCATGCCAGTAAAGGCAATGTGTTCCTTTAGCAATGCAGTACTTTGAAAACCTGAGCTGTATTCCTCTCTCTGGTATTGTTTTCCGTGTGTCTGAATTCATCAATATTTATCTCTCTCCTCCCTTTTTTGCTTTCTAACTGTATTTTTTGTATTTTACATGACAGCAAGAACAGATGCTTACAGATGCTTAGCTGTATTCCTCTCTCTGGTATTGTTTTCCATGTGTCTGAATTCTTCAATATTTATCTCACCCCTCCCTTTTTCGCTTTCTGACTGTATTTTTTGTATTTTACATGATAGCAAGAACAGATGCTTACAGATAAAACTGCTACTGATTTTACTGTTGCTACACTACAGCACAACATAAAAGATACAACACACACAGTCATCTATAAGCATTATGAACATTTATATCCCCCCATTCTCAAACTCGCACATACAACTTTTAGACTTTCTGCCCTGATGCTGCAGTTGCTTCTGAACCATTAGCCTGAATAACAACCCTATAGCTACAGAGATATTCTCCAGACAGCCACTGAAAACCTGCAAAAACCTGGTGAGCTCTCATTATCTGCAGGTAAAGGGTGAGATAAAAGAAGCACCTAAATAAATAAGAAATGCAAACCGGTTTAAAAGCCAAAAGGTGTATATTTCCTGGCGTTGCCCATAGTTAGCTACAATATAGCACAGTAATACTTAGAGGGTGAAGAAAAGTAAGTCCCACTAAAAAAACTTTTACAATCTGTACAGTACAATTAGAGTGCAATTAATTGTCCAATGCCTTACACTGACATGTTTAGCTAAGTACAATTTCAACCTCTAATGACTGATGATTTTATCCAGACTGGCATTTTGTAAAGTAACTATTTTGCATGAGATTAATCCATTATATTAGGGCTCTTTTAAAATAATGTAATGTATATCTGAACATTAAACAATAACAATATATGAACAACTACAATGTTACAGGAGTGCAATATTTTAAGCTGCTGATTGTATTCTTGATTAGCTAGATGAACATTAACATTTACAGTTCTTAAAAGAATATTAAGCAAAACTCTTACTCAAATGTTTATGCATATCCCTATATTACTGAGTAGCATTGCTTTGTTGAACAGTTAGTGAAGAATGGAAGGCTTTTTATGCTTCAGTGATTTCAATGGCATAACTCACTAGGTAGATGGTACTTGTTGAGTAACACTGCCTATTTTTCCTTTAGTGTTTGATAGCTGCTTGCAACTCTTTGAAACTACACCATTTTCAAAACGGACAACATATTAGGATTTCAAGAATAAAACAGAACACAGTATGTAATTCTTAAAAAATAACTATACAATGACTCACAACATAGAAAATGAATAGCATACAAGCATACAGAGCATAGAGCATACAATTATTTTAAATTACATTAATAAAGGGTGGCAGTGTGGAGTTTGCATGTTCTCCCCGTGTTTGCGTGGGTCCAAAGATATTCAGTCAGGTTGATTAGAGACTCTAAATTGCCCGTAGGTGTGAGTGACAGTGTGGATGGTTGTCTTTGTCTATATGTATTTATACAGGGACTAAGTGTTCTGAAAATGGATGGATGGATGGCATTAATAAAAAAACAGTTTTGGACAGGTTTTAGGACTACCATGACTGAGATTCACCCAAAAGTTCAGCAAATGTTCTTTCCTGCATCTGAATCAATCAACCATGAGGAGCCCATTATAGCCTAAAATATAGTATAGTATAGAAAACACACCAATGCAGAATATCTTTTTGTGAGACAATGAAACACTACTCTTATCCAGTCAATGACACCACAGCTTGGTTAAACAGGAGCATTTTAAAGACAAGTCAGAAGACAAAGTCTGGAGATCAATAGCATCTGGGAGAGAGCACAGTTGCTATATGGATTTCATATTTGTTCCTCTACAATATAACACAGACTGTGGCATAATGGAGCAGCTACTCAGAAGGTTTTTTTTTAATCAAATACGAAGCTTGTAAAATGTTTTTACAATGTCTAAACAAGCATGTACAGACACATACAAATGATTGCAGTGTCTAGCTACATACACTTGCTTTTCAAAAGTGTTTTTCATTAGACTTCATATACACCTCCATTGGCCCATCTTCAAACAAATAATGAACTATTATTTTGAATCCAGATAACATAATGATGATAAGCAACGAGCCAGAAGATCAATAATCATTGGGAGATCATGTATGCTATTTTATAACAATATAAGCAAAAATGAGAAGACATACAAGGGAAGCTTATAAGTAATGACCCACATTTTTCAGCCATGAACACCAAAATAAGCCGTACGAATAATTTCTAGAGAAGGTAAAATTTCCTTTCCATAGACATATTGTAATGACTGTTTGGAGTTAAACTTGGTTCTGATTGATATGTTCTATTTGGCTTCTATAGTTTAATGTGATTCTATTAGTTTATAATATGAAATATGCTAATATGCAGTGTTCAGCTGCTGAGACATCAATACTGACACAAGTCGCCCAAAATGAAAGATAAAGCTTGACAATCAATAGTGTGGCGGGTGTGGGGTGGGGGAGGGTTGTCCACCTTATGGATTTCATATCTGATCTGATAATTACGCTGCAATAGCTTTATAAACAGGACAGTGATTATTGAGAGTGATAGTGTATTCTGTGCTGTGTATTCTGTTTGTCTAGTTCACTGAGCTTGTGAATGAGGCCATTCAAGCCCTCTGTCTACCTCCTCTGCCTGTCTGTCTTTCCTTTTCAGAAAAGTGCCTCAAGCAGGGAGGAAAGGAGGCTACACTTACGCTCAGTAAGGGAAGGAACAAGGACACAGGGAGAAGAGACTAGTGCAGGAATAGAGTAGTTCCAAGACATTCAAGGAGCTTTGACAATGACAAGACAGAGCATTTTGCCAAGTAGATACAGCAGAAAGAAAGCAGACATACAGAAAGAAAGCAGAAATTTAATATAATTCTAAATTTCTGCAAAGAAACAGAAAGAGAAAATGGGGAAAAGCTGCAACACAGACCAGAAAAATACTCTCATAGCACTTTGATTGTATATGTTGGGGCTGGTTTCCAAGCTTTAAAAAATTATAACATACGCATGCAAAACATATGCATATTCAGTCACACCATACACAGAGCTGCCTGAAGGACCATCAAGAATGTATAGATTCTTCGGCACTGAATATGGAGTCAGAGTATGGGGTCAGAGGTGAGAGACAGCAGGAGAAAAGGCTCCTGGGTAAAAATGCCACACTACTGTCACTTCCTTATTCTCTTTCTTTAGATCGTTCCATTTCTCTTATGTCTCCCTTGCTCCTCCTCCACCCACATTTCCTCCAGGCCTCATCCCCCAGGCTGCAAGTATAAAGCTTCAAAGAGTAAGAGAACTGATTAAAGACATTGAGGGCAGGTGCCCAAGAGGGTGGTTCTTATCACTATGGCCTATGGTGATGCTGCATTTAGTGAATATGCTAATATATGACTTTCTCCCTTGTGAAGACCAAAATAAATAAATAAATTTAAAAAAAATCTAAACAAAAAGGAGGAAATTGCTGTCAGTTAACTACCCAACTGT
>OMLM01014317.1:37270-50797 GCA_900302695.1 Helostoma temminkii | reverse complement strand
TTTCCTCCCAGTACTCGTCCTTGCAATGTGTACAGGAGGGCGATTGACCTCAGACTTGAGTTGCATTAACAAGTCACCACATTGTGGCTGCTTGCTGTTCCTGATTAGACTCTTTAAAACAGAATGATACAGCAAATCTCGTCTCGTCACTGTAGTTTACAAATAATTACTAATTATTACTAATAAATTACAAATGTCAGCATGCACCTTATGGATCACTATTAATGCACAATTTAGTTTTGATTTAATGCACTGAATAGATGACACAGTCTGAGGCTTTATCAACTGTGTATGCATAATATAGTATATTATTATTATTATTATTATTATTATTATTATTATTATTATTATTATTATTACTACAAAAGTCTCTTGCTTGCAGTGAACACCACAGTATAGTTGTGTGACTACCTGTAGTTTAGAAGATATACACTGCTACAAACTGTATCTGTAGATATACAGAGAAGCAGATACAGATGATCTGTGTTGAATCAATGCAGAGCCTACGCTGTGAGCATTTCTGTGCACTGGTGTGTTTGTGCCTCTACTACTCAGCTATAGCTTCTCTTCCCACTGCTCATTACTGTACCTGGATCAGGGGTTTTCATTCAATCAGAAGCTAGAATACACCATGTCACATGGGGATGGAGTGGTGGAAGATGAAGTCAATTGTTATCTCCTAGCTTCCACTGTCTGGCTTAGGGTCCTATGCAATATGTAAGCTACATGTTGATTTAATGCAGGAGTATAAATCAAGCTTAAGTCACTTTTGGTCCATGTTTTTGGCAGGTTGTGACCTCTGCATACATGACCTGCTGTTCTAGAGTCATTGAGTCATCATAGTTAGTCTCATGCCAAAGTCACTAAGATGTCTGCCAATGTTCCTGTTTCCAACACATCAACTTTAAGGGCTTTCTATTCTTCTACTGCCTAACATATCTACTCAGTAACCAGATAATCAATGTTATTTGCTTTACTTGTCAGTGATTTTAGTGTTTTGGCTGGAGTAATAATTCTTACATACACTGTAGTAAACTGTAATATTACTGATAGATTGGTTATTAAATATGTCTTCAGTTAACTCAGTCAGCTCCACAGCCAATAAAAGCTCTAAAGCATCATCTCTGCCTGTACCTCCTCTTTCATTTTATTCGACTGAAGCTGATCTTTTCAAACACAGTCTTCTGCAGGAGCCACTTCAGGGAACCAGCAGGGCAGACATTAATAATGTCACTGCTCCCTACTGATGTGTCTCCAAAACTTCTTCCAAGGTTAGCAGAAGGGCCATGAACCAAGATTAATGTCTGCTTTTAACCGTTGATTTAGAGCTGAGAAAGACACTTTGCAGTATGTGCACTACATTTGCAGTGATGAATTATTATTATCTTGCATTTCTATATGCCCACTCTCTAGACACAATTTATTATACCTTCAGATCATTTTCTTCCCTGACAACAATTGGCTATTTTAATTTCTATAGTTTCCTATAGGAACTTTAAGTAAAGTGAGCACATAATGTGCCACAGTGGTTGGCTGCAGTCTGTCAGGAAATGATAACGAAGCAAGCATAATATAATGAGAGGCTCTCTGAGGCTTCTGAGATTAGGGTCCAAGGGTCAAATCCTGTGTAAGAGCTCAGAAAGAGTTAGAATAATTCTAATGAGTTGGTTGGCGCCATAACCTGCATCTATTTCTATCTTCACTGTTGCCTCCATTCTGCGATGAAGGTTTGAAGTGCTTGAAGCTTACGGCTTTGTGTTTCTAAAGGGAGAGGTATAGAGAAAGATATAATTCTTAATGGGAGTGGACGTGCAGACAGAGTGGACCATGCCTTTAAAGATTAAACCCCCTCATTCCTGATTTGCTCTTTCATCTGCAGCCTTCAGCTTGATGGCTGATATGAAGATAAGAGCAGTTGGATTTCATATTGCCACACACAAAGATGTATCGAAAGTTAATTAGCAGTTGGAAACAGCTTCCTTTCGGTTCCCAGAAGGACGTCTGTGTCTGCTATCACTGAAGTACACTCTGTTCAGAGCAACGAAGGAGACCCTGGACAAATATCACTTCGATCTCTTTTGTTTTTGTTTTTTAGTATTGTCTTCATTACTAGCTGTGTTTTTAGCCAAATTAGCTGCATGGCTTGAAGAATACCACTGTCATTCAGTAGGTCCCTAACTGCTGTCCAGACTGAAATATCTGTACCAAACATTAGCATGCTATAAACTGAAATCTACATGCTAAACATCACAATGTTAGCATGCTGAGTCCTCCAACAGACTAAAAAAGTAGATTCTCGTTTGTTAAACCATTCCAACATCCTGGACACAGTGGTTATATATACAGTACACATACATTCCCAAATCTGAGTAGAAACATGTAGCGAGAGTACACATACATCAGAGTACAAGTGGTTATCACTAATTAGTCCAAAAGTCTTCACACACTGTTTTGACTTTGTGCTGCAAGATATCGATATACAGAAATGGTATTGGCTTACCCAACCTGAATTTCCAGGTGGCCCTCGTGAGTCATCAGCCTGCTCCAGTGACTTATTTACTTGATGTCAAGGTGTAAAGTGTAATTATACCTATAGGGCCTAAGTGAACCAGAACATAATTTCTAAACATTTGCCTGAACGTGACCCAAACCTAAACAACTGGTCCTGTCGGGTATGATTCGGGTTGCAGTAGACTGGTGCAAAGGTTTAGAAAACTGTAAAGTTGGGTCCTTGTGATGCTCAAATTTCGTGTAATTTATTATGATTATGATTACAATGAGGAATTATGTAAAGATACTGTGCATTAACCCAAAAAAATAATGATTTGTCTAGCGTGATGAGGATCATTTTGTTTAAGAGAAAACACGAATAGTTGTGGATTTTGTATGTAGTTATTACTAACACTGATGTGACACATAATGATGCCATAACACACATCAGGATAAAAACACAAGGCTGTGCTTATATGAACCTTAACAGATGAACTGTCCTGATAGATTAGTCAAATTATACTAAGTAGAAATTAAATAATAATTAGTAGGGAAAGCAACTGATTTCGTTGATGTTATGGCACCAAGACTAATTTCTCAGTCCTCTATGATCATATATAGTGACGTTGAGCTCACAACACAACAAACCAAAGCATTTACCATCTCATTTATCTGCTTTTATGATCAAGTTATTGAAGTTGTTAGTGACTCCTACTGGTTGTATAGTGGTCATTAATGCTGTACTACCATTTTAAAAGCTTCCTGTTCCTTCATGTAGAGGATGTGGTTCAGTCTATGAACTTTGCTAAGAGTAAAATTAGTCCGACGCCAGCTTGTAAAGACATTAACATGCCTTCACAAAGATGTTTCCTTTTGTATTAGCCTCCTGCAGCCCAGACTTGTCTTCCTGTCCTTACCTACAGCAGGAGCAGAGCTCTCCCTGCTGCCTCTTAGGGTTGTTCTGGACAGGCTGGAAAACTATTTAACAGACAAATATGGCCGCCCTGCACGTGCCTGCATTGAGTCACCCATCCTGTGGAAACTCCTAGGGTATCTGTGTCAGGAGTGATGGCTCGCAGTGAGGTATTGTCCTGCATTGAGGCACCTTCCACCTTCCACTTAAGCATGTCATAATAGGCACTGTTTCCATGTTTGTCCTCTTCTGTACAGCAATACAGCTGTATGTTGAGAGATAAAGATAATACTAAAGTAGTGATTTGCATTTGTGCTCAAAAAGCTATTCACACTCTGCTCATGTTGATGAACTGTAATTAAAGGTAACCAAGTTTTGTTTGGAGGACTGCACTTGTACACGCTATTAGTGCTGATTTGTCAGCACAGTGGAAGCAGTGATACAATGGTACAATCAGCGTCTATATTCAAACCTTCACAATGGTCAGTGTGAGATACAATTAGGTCTGGAGTGGAACACTGTTTATTGTCCCTGTTGAGGTCATGTTAAAATAGCACCAGATGTGTAACACTAACAGAGAGCATTGCTGCTTTTTCAGGCTTTATCAAACTTCTCATGAACAGTTTTGAACAATGGAGGAAGCCATGAGTCAGGAAGATATAAATAATGAGGGACATAGTCTGGGTTTGTGTGTGTGGGTGTGTGTGGGCTGTTGATATCGGGACAAGTGAAATCATTTTTCTTAAGGTCAATGGAGAGCTGCAAAAGGAGGAAACACCTGTACTGGCTCTGAAGGCACACACATAAAAACACACACACAGTGTGACCAGCAGACGATACTGATGAGGTGATGATTGACATGCTAACAATAACGCAAAGACAAAAAGTTTGTCACCTAGTAGCAGTTTGGTAGTGATGCTGTGTGTCTTGACCTTTGACCCCTCTGACAGGTTCCTGGCATTAGACAGGAGTATCACAGAAGTCTGCATTGACTATTTCTGATTTGTTAAAATTAACAGTGTTTCCTGTGTCTTGGGTTGACAGAGAGTCCTTCATTGAAACTTTGATCTACCCATGTTGGAAGCACAAGTCTGCATATATATTATGTGTTACTGTGTTATTTATATTTCATATAGCTCTTTTGATGGTTTCTGGCCTTTAGGAGGTGTTTGGTTGTCATTTCTCCCACTTGTTAGGCTGCAGCTATGTTCAGACTGCAAGCAAAAGTGACCCAAATCAATTTTTTTGTGATGTTTTCCAATGTGACCTCAGTCTGAACAGTCAGGTCGCCTCCATGTTTACTTCTGTATACACAATGTACTGCGTGTGACGTCACGTTACTGTTCCTCTGAGCATGGGGGTCACTTCAGGGCCATGGCCAGTTCACACTGGAGTCTGATATATGTCACATGTAAACAATAATGTGGACAGCCACACAAAAAATCTGATCTCAATTATCTCTAATTATGAACTGAAGCGTTAAGACCTGCCGTCTGAAAGTAGCCACAGAAAGGAGGAAAGAGATGCAGTTTTTGCAGTGCATTGCTGTTAAATTAACTGTCCTTTTCTCCATATGATATCATAGCTATTAGCTAATAGTAATTAGCTGTTTAATTACTATTTTTATTATCATAAAATCTTTTTATCACTATCATATTGATTACAGGTCATTCTATTATCACATTCACTGTGCTGTATACTACACACTACACTGTACACCTCATTTTATTCAGCTTTACATTTATTTTTATTCAGCATAGGCCATGTTAAGCTATTTTGGTCACACATTTTCATGATTCAAGTTTCAAGTGGACAGTTTTAGGTTTGTTTGCTTTACAATGTTGGCATTAAAGGAATAAAGGAAATTCATTGATCAATCAGCTGGAGAGCTGACTGAGCCAGTTGTTTGGCCATGACTGGTGACCAGCCGATAAGTCTGAGATCTGATTCTCTGCCAGTCACATTTACCCTCAAGGTTCACATTATACAAAAGCGCATATAAGAGCAGTGGAGTGGAGAGAATTTATGTTCCTCAGTCATAGAGTTATTCACCAGTCCTGTCAAATCGCACTGACTTGCTCCAAAAAGGAAGTAAAAGTAAAAATAAAAACAATCATTCTGGATTGGGCTTGGGCATGCCTCTGCCTCGTGGTGTGAGCCTCCTTTCTAGAAAAATAGCTCTGCATTCTATCTAAAATCTACTCACTCAGTCATGCACACACTTACACAGACAGCAAAGTCAAAGGCCCACACAAGTGTGTGAAAAATAAGCTAAGCTCTCAATTTGTAATAGCTGTAAGGCCATTTTATATTTCTTATGTTTCCATAACCTGTTGCACATGTTCACAGCTGTAAAAGTTCAAATACTGCACTTCATTTTTTATTGGCTGTGTATCTCAGGTGGTGATGAGCAGCACAGATGCACCACAAGGAATTATACTGACACCATTCTGATTTTCAACTCAGAAACCTGCCACATAAAAAGTTCTCTGATGACTCCTCAGTTGTTGGATGGATTAAGAACGTTGACGATGGGGAGAACAGACACCTGATAGAGAGTTTTGTTGAGAGGTTCAGCAACAACTGCTCAACAGCAATAAAATCAAAACACTGGTGGTGGACTTTAAAAGAGCATGAAGATCACAGTCCTAATCACCATCCATGGAGAGAGAAAGTTGACAAGCTGATCAAGAAGACAAAACCTGTATTAGGACTGGAACTGGACAGTCTGGAGGCTGTGGCAGAAAGGGAGGGTGGTGGACAAGATCTGTGCTGGACAATCTGTCTCACACACTTACTCAGCTGATTCAACTGATTCAGAGACAGAATTTCAGGTGGTCTTTTGTTCCAACTGCCATTAGACTGTACAACAAGGTCCGTGCACCATCTGAACAACAATACACACATTTTTCATTCACTTCATCTTATCATAACATCCAAACACCTCCCACTGCAATGTGCATACTGTATATATTTTATATATGTTAATGTTTGTTTTCTAGTATTAACATATTAACATTATCATAAATTATTCTAAATATTTTTACTTACACATTTTCTTTAATATCCCTATTTACCTTTTTTACTGTATTACTCACATAGCCTTGTTGTTTTTACTGTGGTTCTCCTTGCTTGTAATTATGCTGCGTGAATTTCCCCCCAGTGGATCATTAAAGTTCTATCAAACATGATGGAGGCAGTGTTATGTGTGGGCATGTATGGCTGCCAATGGAAAGAGCTCACTAATGTTTACTGATAATAAAACATTATCAAGTATCAAGATGAACTCTGAGCTGAACAGGACTATACCCTCTACAAACAAATGCTACAAACCTGATACACAGTGCAGATGGGTAATGAGCCTAATCATAAAACCTCACTACCCTAGTACTTAGGAACTACATGGTGCCAGACCCTGGAGAAAAGAGACATTGGAGAAAATTCATTGATGTGGATCCTCCGACATTACATTAATTCGAGTCTAACCATAACACTAATCATTCATGTAAAAATCTGAGTAAACTTTATCTATGACTAAAATGAATGTGGACAATGATAGCAAATGAGATTACAAATGAGATCGAAATGCTAAAAAACTGAACAATGAAAACCTGAAAGGTTTTTATCCACAATCCTCATTTTAATTTATGTTTCTATTACAATTATTTCTCTTGATAACTTCAAAAGCAAAACAGGGAAATATTAGCAATGGATTAATCACTTATGGCTGTTTGCACATTGCCCTCCACCTCACATGCTCTGTCAACAGCGTCACAATCTGGATAAAGATTATTTAATAAAGAGGCCGATGAACATGAGTGAGTTCACATCACAAAAGAGTACACATCAAATTATTTTGCATAGTTTGGAAGCATTTTCATCTGCAACACTTGTGTATAACACAGAAAAGTTACAGATTGATTATCGCTTCTGTCGGGTTTGCTGCACATGCGAATTAATGACCAGATAATATATCACCAAGAAAATACAAACTTGTTTTTGGGCCTGTAACATGAAGAAAGATAAGCATGTTATCAATCTCTTTGGTCTTAACTCTGGTCTTCTTGTACCACTAATCTGGGTTATATCACTGACAGACCAGTTTATTTAACTTTACGACTTCAGATAGGAAATATGTTTTACTACACTTTGACTTGAAGAGTAGTAAAACATTTGAGTAACAGGTTTAGGAGCAGAAGGCCTTGCTGTCAAACACGGCTGATGGAGGCTGGAGGTTTAGAGGAAAAGTTATTACTCATTACAGGCATGCCATCTTTCTGTGTGTGTGTGTGTGTGTGTGTGTTCAGCTCACACTTAAGGATAGTGTGAATTGTGTGAGTGGTGGAAAGCCACAGAAGCAGAAGTTACTTGTTGAACAGCTCCATCTAATGGTCATCAGCCACACTGTCCATTTATCTTCTTCACCCTGGTTTAAGGCAGCTCCTTTTCAGATATGAATTCATGACGTGTATTAATTCATAACAGTGAAACACAAATGTGACACAGCAGATTGACCCTGACACCTTCCAAAAAGCAGGTGAGATGATCAACAACCCCACACATGATAATGTCCTCTATAACTACTGTAACCATCAGCAATGTTTTAGACTGTGTGTATGTATAATAATAGAAATAATAATAATAATAATAATAATAATAAAAACAACACCAATAATAATGATTATAGTTTCTCCATTGACCACTACACACACTGTGTGTATTGTTACTGTACACAAATGCAGTGACGCCCCTTTGTCTTTCACTAACTGTATTGTGAAACTTGAAGCCAGTGCTTCAACTGTATCTACAGTCAACAGTTGTTGTTGTTGTTGTCATTGTTGTGAGAAACAGAAGAAAAGTTAATCTGCAAAGTAATCTCATCTATAATCTGAATCTGATTCGTGCACGGATATTGTATTTCCAAACGACTCCGCCTTCAAAATAAAAGCTCACATTTTCTGCTTGTGTGATTTGTCCACTGAGACTCCTTGCTAAAATAAGCGTGAACCTAAGTTCCACAAAGTAAGTCGGGGTTCTATCGTCATTTTTTATGCACTTGCTAATCTACTGGCATTGGTAATTATCTTGGACGCCGTTGTTTTATTATGAAAGCCACACGTTTCATTGTGTCTACGTTGCCAGGTAACCTAGCTAATCAAAAAATGTATCTGCTTTCTTAATAGATTAACAAGTTTAGGCATTATTTTATTTACAGAGGAAGTCATGAGGTAACTTCTATATTGTTTCCTTGTTGTTTTCTTCACATCCTTACAGTAGTTAAATATCCGTTTTAAACGTTTATGTAACTTAATAACAGACTAGAGAGGAGGACTGTCAAAAATATTTGAATGATCATAGTATTAATGCTACGAAACTATTAGTGAATTGTCTGTCCGCTAGAATCGTGTAGTAACTGTACTACTACAGTAGTAGTACAGTAGTACAGTAGTACTGTAGTACTGTATGGAGGAAATCTATAAAATGGATCATGTTTTCTAAAACGCCACATATTTTGCATGTAACAATCTGTAAAATATAATAATTGAATCTGTTTAATTAAAAAATGCACTGAAATAAAAAGACAATCCTCATTTTTACTGAACATTGTTAGTACATTGTACTTGAAGCGTTTTTCTAAGACAAATGCTTCGAAACGTATTTTAATGTGAAGAGGAGCTGTTGATGTCTTCTGACATCCAGACTCATTGCTCAGAGCAGCAGCAGTGCAGAAATATTAAATAGTCTTTTTGAGTGAGGATTGTTCTTATAACTAGTCAGAAGCTCAGTAGTATTCCTTTAACTCTTTCTAGCAATGACTTTCCACAAATCTCTTTACAAATAAAATGATAACAATAAAAGGAATATTGATCAGATCATCCCTGCAGCTGGATTAGATGGACTCTGATGTACAAAAGCTCTAAATGTGTTCTCTAAAATCAGAAGCATCCTGTCTCAAAGTGATGCTGAAAAACTAGTCCATGCATTTGTTACTTCTAGACTGGACTACTGTAATTCCTTACTAATAGGATGTCCTAGTGGCTCCTTAAAAAGCCTCCAGCTGATTCAAAATGCTGCAGCCAGAGTTTTGACTGGAATTAGTAAGAGAGATCATATTTCTCCTACATTAGCTTCCCTCCATTGGCTCCCTGTAAAATATAGGATAGAATTGAAAAAACACTAAATGATCAGTCTACTACTGAAAGACCTCATAGTACCATATCATCCCAACAGAACACTGCGCTCTCAGAGTGCAGGTCTACTTGTGGTTCCCAGAGTTTCCAAATGTAGAATGGGAGGCAGAGCCTTTAGCTATCAAGCTCCTCTCCTGTGGAATCAGCTCCCAGTTCATGTTCGGGAAGCAGACACTGTCTGTACTTTTAAGACTAGACTTAAAACTTTCCTTTTTGATAAGCTTTTGATACTTGATGAAAGCTTCTCCCTTGACACACTGAGCTTCTCTCCGCTTCTCTCCATCTACTCATATGCAGCCGTTACATGTCATTAACTTTGTGTCTCTCCCAAAGTTGTGCCTATATATAAATTATATTCATAATTCCATATAGTCGTATTGTTACATTCAGTAAGGTCTTAAATCTTACACTGTGAAGTGCCTTGAGATTACTTTTGTTGTGAATTGGCGATATATAAATACTGATAACCGATAAATTCATTAGTAAGTTTTGCAGCTAAGTATTAGCTGTAATTTCACAATGACGACTGCCTGAAGGCAGAGCATGATACCTCTATATCTGTATGCTTATATATATATATAGATATATCTTTATCTCTGTTCCCCTCCAGTTTACAGGAAGAGGGTCTCCAGGAGCAGGGAGCTCTGCAGCAGATAGCAGCCAGAATCCTTCAGAAGGCCTGGAGGGGATACGTGGTGGGCACTGCTGCCACTGTGGATACACATACTCATGTACATGTGCTAATTAAAGTACACATGCATAATGAGAAAGTCTTTTTTTCCCCTACTGAAACTGTAGTTCAGAGAGGTCTTCAAGTATATCAAAGAGCTGATCAGTCACTGCACCCAGCGGGATCCAAAGACTATCCTCAAAGCAGTTAATCCTCGAGAGGTAACAGACTCTTCACGACATAAAAATAACCGACAAAAAGCAAATGCTGACATGAGATTTCTCTGAGCAGGCTGAACTGCTGGATGCTGCTGCTGGAGTGTTCATCAAATTTCGACTAGGAGGGGTGAGCACAGCTGGGAAGTAGAGTTAAATTCTCAGCTGTGTGGCTACATGAATGTGATGACCTTCTACCTTTTGTGTTCAGATCACATTTCCTCCCAACATCTATTACAAGATCTTCACCCACCGGCCCATTGCAGATGTGTGTGCCAGCAGCCCGAAAGACTACACCCAGCAAGGCCTGAAGCAGCTTCTGGCCTGGCAGACCAGCAACACTTGGCCTCTCATGCAGGAGGACCGAGCAGGATGGTACCAGCGTATGGAGAACAACAGCTGGAGGCTCTTCTGTAGCAAGGTGAAGAACATGTCACAGATACGACCATGTTCTGCCTCTTGCCAAATAGTTTTATTAGACTCCGTCAGTTCAGCAGTTTGTCACTAAGATGTTATAAAGTGTGTGCTTCTTCTTCTCTCTTACAGATGGTGCCTGTGGATGAGCAAGCAGAGATTGGTGCCAACAAAAAAATGGACTTTCACTATTCCAGGTTGCAACGTCAGCAGGATGTGGTCAGGTGGAAGAAAAGGAGGAAAATCGAATGGCTGAAGCAGATGTGAGTCGTACTGTAGCAGATATGGGTTGTTGAAGAAGTCAAAGTCAGGTCCAGAAACAGATCTGGGTCAGAAACACAGCAGGTCAGAGTCAGGTTACAGAACAGGCTTCAAAAGAGAAAAAAACCCAATCCATAATCTAATATTCAAAGCAAGGTCCCAGAACAGAGGTCAAGATAATCAGAGCAGGAGGGGCAGAGCAGAGAAAAGGTTCAGAGACTAGATAGCTGCTAACAGGGGAGAAACAGGAGCCGCTGACCTGCTTATAAAGGATTAGGCTGATTGGTGAGTAAATAAACCAGGGAAAGAGACAGGAGATAGGGAGCTGGCCATATATGGAATGAGAACCAGGGAAGCCATGTCGGAGACCATGACACACTTTGACTAAAAAGCTAAAGTAATGCAAGTTAGACACAGTGCTGTACATCTAAAAGCTTTATTTTACATGAAAATATTAAATGACAGAAAATGCTAACACTAACAAAGCTAAAGCCGTAGTATAAATAAAGAGCAGACACAATATGGCTCCATGTGTGTCTGTGTCTGTGAGAATTCTGGTTCTGGTATGGTTAGAATGGTTTTCTAAAATTGTGACTTGATTTGGTTTGTGTGTAGCCTCATTTCTGCCACTTCAGCATCTAAAACCTGAATTGGTAACTGGTAACTACAGTGCAGTGCATGCTGGGTAAGTTTCTGACAGAATTTCTCTATGCCATTGGCAACGATAAGAGAGAGAGAAAAGACCTAATCTGAAGAGCGAGAGCGGAGAATGTTCTCATATGTTTTCTTTCTGAATTCCTGCAACAGCAGACTGTTATTTTTCTCGTGGTCCTCCCAGTCATTGCTGCTGTCTATCGGCTCATATGGGCTCATATAAACAAGCCAGTCAATAGGTCTATCAAGGTACATACATTGCGATGTGTGGAAGTGTGTAAGAGGAAATGTCCTCTCTCTCCTACCTCACGCAGGCACAGGCAGGGTCGTCTGCAAAATCATCCAGCACATCAACACACTGGCACCCTGGTGGAGAAGTCAGCCCAGGAAGTGATAGACACCATTGAAGAAGAAGGGGATGATGAGATAGTGGAGTGGGAGCTGGATGAGCTCCTGGCCTGGACCAACACTCTGAACTTTGAGCAGTAAGAGCCTCTGCCCAGTGTCAGACATTAAATAGGCTAGTTACACGCATTCATATGTTTACACCGTTTCATATTCTGCAGGTACATAGAGGAGTGGAGACGTTTGGCCTGCAGTCATTTCTCTGACCTCAACAAAGGTGAAAGTAGTAGTTTTATTACAATATCTCCTTTGGTCTTGTAGCTAGTTCTTCAGCCACATATTTGAATATTACTTATATGATAATGTATTTAACATCAGCACCAAAACAACTATTCTTGCATCAGCCTCTGCTGTGATACAGAATGTATTGATACTTCAGTTTTTCTTTTGTCCTCTTCCTCCTGCAGATTTTCCTGCACATGCATAAATTCGCTGGTGTTCCTGATGAAGACCATTAGGTGTGACAGATTAAAATAATGTTAAAACCACCATCCTGCTAATGTGCTAATTCATTGTAGCATTTCTTAATGTTTGCAGCAGGTCTGAATACAAAAGTGTGTATTGTAATTGTGTGATCTTTATTTTCAAGGATTTGAAAACAAATTAGGGTTATAGGAGGGACTACCGAGGACCAATCAGGAGGGAGAACAGCTTTGAGGTCTGCAGGAGGTGGATAATAACACATTCCTGTTAACTTTTCATGTGTCTTTGGGTCAGTGTATGTATGTCTTGGAGTCCTGGGCTGGAAACCTTCAGCATTTCATATGCGTATTACTGTAAATCTGAAACCTCACCGCCTGTAGCCACCAGGTTTTGCTGCAGATCTTCTGATGTCACTTGAGGGTTTTTCTTCACCTGCCTCCTCAGAAATCTGGTTGAAGCTATTAATAGCTTGTGAACTATGCTTCCAGTACAGATGCTGAATGACATAGTGGTGGAAACAGGAGAGGAGGGATTCTTTGTTTTGGACCAAAGAAAGTGAACTGACATTATTTATTGCCACTATTACCCAGATAATCACCCAAACAGCCTAGTGTTTCATTAGTTTTCCACCTTCTTATAATATGTTGGTGTGCAATTGGTGTGTTCTGAAAAGACGTATCAACCCAATTTAAACATTGTCAACAAATGAAATATGAAAACTCTTATTCTTATGCATGTTACTTGTTTTCATAAAGCACTATCTTTGGATACGTGTGGATCTGGAGTGTCTGACAGTGAACTATGCTTGTGACATGGAAGAAAAACACAGACCTCTGTAAAGAAATGAATGATGCCACCAGAGACAGAGAAATTCCAGAATTCGAATGAAAA
>OMLM01014317.1:0-17907 GCA_900302695.1 Helostoma temminkii | reverse complement strand
CAGATTTTCTGGCAGGTGTAAACAAATATTAACTTTCCTATTAGCTCTGGTTTGGTCTCCACCTCTGTTGGCATTATTTAATAACGGTTATATTAATGATTACTTTTTTATCATAAAGTAATATAAAGGAATTCAATTTTTAAAGTAAGCAATTACATTACAGTTTGTATTAATGCAGTGTTCGGCTCCTGCCTCACTTGAAAAGTGAGAGGGGATAGAGGTTCTTATAGTAATGCTGATATACCTGCTGAAGAGGAAGAGTTTCAATGTACCCAACTTAATCTTAGTTTAGCACCTTTCATTCAAATTCTCGCCTTACAATGCCTTGGTAATGGCTGCAAAGGTTTAGCAACATCAGCATGAAGGTTTAGATCAATCCTTTTTTTCCGGTGTAGGTGCTATCCAGTACACAGCCACTGAGCCAACATACTTTTATCCAGAAATAAAATAGAACAGCTCAATATCTTAAAATAGCTGAAACTCAGCACTTTAGCCAGCACTACCCACACCTTCTGGTTGTTGTAAATTTGGAACAGAATCAACTCTCAAAATGTCAAAAATAGGGACTGCCCCAGTACATAACATAAATTAGGGGCATTAAAATGACATAACAATGTAGTTTTTAAAAATGTGTTTAGACACAAAGAAACACATTTTTAATATCATAAATTAATACCAATCACTAGACCAGGTCTGATTTTAATTAAAGGCCAAAATTTGACTAAAATGTGTTCATATTTGTGAAATAAGTATTCAAGTAGATTTATGACAGCCTCTTTAGGTGCAGCTTGTGCTGCTGTGTTTTGATGGGAACAGCAGGGAATAAAGAAAAATATTTGAAAGAGCAAACCTGGCAGGCAGTCTGGCAGTGTGCTGATTGCATTTCAGAGGAGTGGAATTTCATTTTGTTTCTGCAAGACTGTGCGTGGTTGTGTGTGCGTGACCTATTTTTCTATCACAATCTATACCAGTCATGTAAAACACAAAAATACAGCATAAAATGGTGAAACAGCCCGTGTTTCGTGTGACTGTAGGTCATTTGCATCATCTAGAAAAAAGGGTGGGAACAATTTACAGCTATCCCTTGTACTGATGTTTTTGATGAGCTTACGTTTAAGTACAAAATATTTGGAGTATCTGTATAAATGTTAATGGTAAGTTATGTCAGCATTAAATATTTCAATAAAAATATTATAGCTATTGCTAAACAAACCTACTGGGCACATGTCCTGTATCCTTAATGTTATTTTAATCTAAGAGCAGTGTCATTGTTTATTCTAGGCTTTTTAAACCTACATAACTTGATTATACAAATTGATGGTTATTCTTATTATGATTTATACTGATACAGATCTTATTCTAGGTTCTAAAAGTGTGGGTGTGTCGGGAATTCCCACTAGGATGTATTTTCTGTAATGGTGATCAGGCTAGATGCTACATGTGTTTCTATTCTGCTTTGCAGTTGTTAATTCTATATTCCGCCCTGGTTGTTGAGTCATATCAGCAGCTAGATGTCAGAACATGAATGTATTTGGTGTGCAAGTAATAAGTAATATAATAAGTGAAATAAGTAATACGTTTGTCAGTCAAGAAGTTCTCTTCAAGAAAAGTAAATACAGTTGCAAAAAATGAGGATTATGAGGTTATGTGAGAGTCAACCCCTGGCAGTGAGTTATTCTCCTCTCAGGAGTTTGATGGACTGTTTTATTAACAATGTAACGAGGTCAGGAGCAGCTACAAAACATGTTTTACTCGTTTTTGATTAGCACAGAGCCTGAAGAGCAAAATGTGAGTGACTGTGAGGAATTGGGTAGGAACCACAGATCAGGAAAGTGGTTCTGGACACAGGGAGTTTCAGGAAGGCTTCTACTGTGACAAGTGATCTGGTGTAGTACCAGGATAAAAAGCAATTTTCGTTAGTATGAGAAAACTCCCCTCACCTAAGCCAAGGTGGAAGGACATGTACACTAAGAGATATTAAGTTGTTTGTTTTCTTTGATTTTAAAAGATGACACACATGTCCTGCTACTGTGATCATGTGATGTAATGAGACTCTCTCCTGCTATCTTACAGATTATAGTACTATCAAAGATCTCAGTCAGTCTTTCTGTGGCTCTCACACTCTCACCTTTGACCTAATATTTGCTTTATTTCCTTTTCTTTTTCGTTCACACCAGCAGTTTTAAACCACAGCTGATGTTACTACTATAGGTTACATTTTGAGCTTTACACAAAAGATGACATGGACACAATATGAAACACCAACAACAAATTTATGTACTAGTACAGTATGTTAGACATCAGTGCCTAACACTGTGCCCCAGGCTATCTGTGTTGTTTGCCTGACCTCCAACTGAATATTTATTCTCTAAACACTTCATCTTCATCTCTCTTTTAAAATCTGACAAAGACTGAGGCAGAGACAAATAACAAAGTCATGGTTTATCTCACCGACGGTCCCTGACACGGTTGGCTCCCCCTGCTCCCTCCTCCTGGCCTCTTTCCACCTTCCCATCCTCCTCTCTCCTCTTGCCCCGCCCGCCTCCTGGTCCTCTGTCGTATGACCAGCATCAGGTACAGACTCAAATGCGCTCTCCTCATCTTCCTCCTCATCCTGGGATGAGAACACTGTGCTGCCCGAAAGTCTGTTGCTGTCTACTGACGAGAGGCGATTGTGGCTGCAGAAGCGGCTCCTCCCCTCATAGCCCGAGTTGCTGTAGCATGACGTGCTATAACAGGACGTACTGTAGCAGGATGTGCTGTAGCAGGAGGTGTCGCAGAACTCACAGTCGTTTTCACCTGAAGGTCTGTGAGGGCTCCCGCAAACTCTTCTTCCTGCTCTGCTACTGGAGTTCCCCTCTTCGCTCCCCAGACAGGAGGGAGAGATCCTCCTGACTGCCTCGTGTCCTCCTCCTTCACCTTCCAGGAGCCGGTTCAGCTCAGAAAGGCGTTCAATGGACAGACTGCGGGGTAGAGACCGACGGCAGCAGGGTCCTGGGCACTCCTGGACCTACGGATACAGATGGAAGGATAACCGATTAACTGTATTTTCACCAATCTCCGTATAGATACTAAAACCAATTAGCACTACTCACAGATGATCGGTCTGTAACTAAGGTTAGCTTATTCATTTGTGTAGTAGACCTCTGCTTTTCTACAAAAATAATTAACACCACTCTACTGGGTTGAGCACTATAAAATATAACTTGTTTCAACTTAAAAATATCAAAGAATGTCTGTTTGCATTAAAAAGGAAATGTGTTTTGTTTTTATGTGGTGGTGTATAAAGGCCACTGCCCAAATACTTCTGGACCTGACTGTTAATGTTCAAATTCAGGTTCAGACTGCTGTACAACGACAATTCAGAGGTTTTGGGGCAAAATTTGTGTTTTGAACATGCAACTCGGTAGAGAAGTCTACCTGACCAATGTGCTTTTAACAATTTCTGGATAACAACAACAACAAAGGGCTACAACACAGACAAATAAAAACATTTCACAGTTCATTGTTTTTATGGTCTGCAAAGGTGAAAATGAAAATACCCATGGTTGTTTTTTAAGCAGCAATAATTGTAAACATTAGCTGGTCACATATTTTTGACTTCTTGATAGTTTGCAGTAAAATATGGGCTTAAACATGTGATCATTAAGTGAAAGGCTATTGAAATAATGTAAATATATATATACATGGTAATAATACATTTTTTGGTATCTCTTCTGTAGTAGTCACTGCTCTCTGTGCATGCTCTACACAGCTCTGGTATTGCAATTTAGATTGCACTTGAAGGTCTTAAATTTAGCCTCAGTCTCTGAGGTGCAGCATGTCTTCCCCTATAACCTATAAACACAGCTATCCCCCAAATGTTTTTCTGTGGTGTTTTGCTTTGATTTGAGTAATGCTGTTGAACACTTTGCCACTAATGCCTGCTGGCTGGCAGCTGGCCTAGCTGAGCCATTGAATTTCATGATTTCACTTTTTTAGTTTCGAGTCCACGGTTTGTGAAGCAGCAGCAACTACGGTTTCACTTTGGTTACAGCAACTAATCAGGAAACAAAGATACAAAATAAAGAAAGGGACATGTGATGCACAATTAGAAACTAGTTACAACGCTGAACATATTTAACATGTATTTAACATGTGTTGTAGCTTTACTACCTGAATAAAAGCTTAATCAATGAATCAAATCATTTCTATTACAACAAACTTTTTCACACTAATCTCTCAAAAATACATGAACATAAAAGCTGTGAAAATTTTAACAGATTTTTGATGCTTCTGGTTCTTTTCAAAAGTAACGACCTGAACAGTTGTCAGTTTCAGGCCACTGTAGCATTTTTGGATCTGAGGTGTGGAGGTAATGTAGGGCTGCATTCAGGTTTGCCAAATTCTGAGAACTTGTGAACTAGTGAAGTCCATCGCTGGCCCTACCTGAGAGGGAGACTGTGTAGTATCCTCCTCTTCCTCATCCTTCTGGCCTTCCTCCTCTCCGTCTTTGGAAGTTTTGCGTGTTACTGATGTGGAGGTGGTGTCTTGAGTGATGCTTGTATTCTCTCCCTCCCTGGTCTCTTCCTCTTCCTGGCTAGGAGGTCTGTGTTGGGCTGAGGGGAGACTGTGGAGGAGGTGGTGAATCCGGATGTAGTGGGATCGTGGAGTCTCAGGTTCGCCGCAAGCTGAAGCAATCACTGTCTCCAGTTCTGACACTGGCAGGGAGCAGGGGCGGTTTTTACGGCGCGAGGGAGTGTGGGAGTTGTAGTTAGAGAAGAGGGACTGGCAGGTGCAGGAGGTGCAGCTTCTGTCTCCTTCCTCTGTCACCTCGTGTGTAGCACCTTCAGCCGGCACTGCAGGAGCCTCTTGCGATGTGGTGTTTTCCGCTGTGGGAGCCTCTGCAGTTGAAGCTCCATCGTCTACTGTTACTGCTACAGGATTGTCAGAGTCTGACTTTGGCTGCGTTTCCTCCCCAGTTTCCTCTCCCTTTTCTTCTACTGCTACCTCCTCAGCATGAACAGGTTCTCTCTGCTCCTCTAGTTCTTCCTCCTGCTGCCTTCCCTCCGTCCCTCCCTCTTCCCCCTCCAAACTGCTACTTTCCTGCCACTGTTGAGCTGAGGCTCCCTCCTCCGGCTCCACCTGGGGCTCAGTGAGGGGGGGCTGTTCCCTCACTGTGCTCTCTTCCTCCACAGTTCCGTGCTCCATTTCCGGTGAAGCGTCTTCCTCCTCGTTCTCAGCAACAGGCTGGACCTCTTTGGGTGTGGAGACCTCAGCTGTGGGAGCTGGAGGTGCAGAGGTGACAGAATCAGGATGGGCATCCAAAGGAAGGTCAGGCATGTCAGGTCCTACACTTAAAGTATCGTCATCCGGTGCATCAGCAACATGGTTGATGTCTGCTGCGTTTCCCAACTCAGAATGGGCTGGCTCTATGACAAGGGAGACCTCCTCATCATCTAGGAAAAAAATTAACTATTAGTTTTTATTAATGCCCAGTCAGCTTATTGTTGACAGCTGTTCCATCTGAACATCTGAACTCCACAACATCTCCCTGCCGACCTGTTCATCTCAATCACTAACTTTTCTCATGTTTAACAGATGACATAAGAAGATAGAGACTCAACAGTGTCAGGGCATTTCTCTAAGGCAGAACGAAGATAGCAGAACTGATATGTCCAAGCTGCTGCTTGTACCTGGGTGAATAGAGGAGGTCAACTCAAAGCGGAACTGCAGCTGGCCACAAACGTGATCTGTAGGTAGCCTGCGACCTAGGGAATAACTAACAACCCGATCCCTGCAGTAACAGACAGAGAAGAAGAATTTGTAAAGAAGAACTGCAGGAAGAGAGAAAAAGCACACACTGCTACGACAATATTGATTTTGACTAAAATACATGTACAGATGTCTAATAAAAATAGCTAAAACTGATGGTAACATGAGGTTTTAACTTGCTACAGCCACCTACTGTACATCCTTTGTCTCACAGAATGTCCATGTGGGCTAGTGTACATGTGAATACTACCACAGCTTGAGTCATCAAGCACACTTGTACCCATGCACTTAAAATAACAACAACAAAAAACCTAGTCGCCCTGGATGAGTGTCTGCCAAGTGACTGAATGTGAATATGACTACAAGAGTAATATCTGGACTGATGACAGATATCATCTGACTGCTTCAAACAATGAAAACCTCTGTGTGATTGTACATGGTGTGTGTGTGTGTGTGTTATACCCAATGGCATGTTTTTCCAGCAGCCTCTGGACAGGGACAGAGAGCTTCCCAAGGAAGCGTTTAATGATTGGCCGACTCTTGGCAAACTTATCCTTCACCTCGATCTCCAGGACGTCAGTGGGCAGAGACACAAAGTTAAACCTCTGGAAAAAAGCACACAAAGAAGGGAGTACATTTTAAGCAGTATACGACTGCTCAATGTGAATGAATTGAGATTATATTTGATACTTGTGTGCATGCTACAAGGATGACTAGCACATAGTCGGTGGAACATGGTAACAGTCAAATGTTTGGACATTTAACGCAGAAACATTTGTTTCTACATTGTGGCTTAATACCAAAGATATGAAAACTGGGAACACATGGGATAATGTTAAGCAGCTGTATGTAGCTGCTATTTCTCTGAATGACAACTTAGATACAAGCTAACTGGTGACATTCTTGCCTTCATAATGTTGTGCCAAGACAGCATTGTGAAAGTAACAGCTCTGTGCGACTACAGTAGAATAACAACTCCATCATTACCCTAAGACAATGTAAGTCAATCCATAAACTTAGAAAACAAAATTCTTACGGTAATAACTACTGTATCTTCACCTTGCCACCAAAAGTGAACAAGCTCAACCAAGTTGTTCTTGGATGACTGCACTTGGTTGATATCCAGGCCAAGCAAAGATTTATTTTATTCATTGTTGGGTGGCTAATGTTGCTTGCATGCCAGTTACTACTGCCTGTCATGGTGACAATTTGACATGTGGTGTGGAGCTACATCTGGGTCACCAAGTGAGAAAGCTACTTAAAGAATATTAGAACCTGGTCTTGCAGGTTCTATGTGTTAAAATAAATAATAAAATATATAAACCCTACCAATTAAACCTTCTTTGGTAACATAATTATAATGGAAATGAAGAAAAATGAAACTAAACAGGTTGAAGAAAATGAAAGAAGAGTAAAGCTGAGTTGATGCTGGCAATAATTATAGTGTTTTCAGTCAGTGAGACATACACTGCAGTAAGACAGAAAACAGCTCAACATTTTGTACAAAGCACTGATTCATTTTCCATCTTGTTATGGTCCCACCAGTGTGTTGCATTTGTCCTTCATTTGTCACTGCACTTTCTCATTTTATAATTTTCCCTAAAGCTGTTTAGCCAGAAATTGTCATTAAATTGTCTCATCAATTAAGTTGTTCCCTTGTTCCTTTATTGTTTGTAACTTTCTGCAGTACACCCTCAAACACTTATGTAAAAAGTTATGCTTTTAAAAGCTGCCTAATCAATACTTTTCTGAATGAAGCCACTGCAGAGGATAATTATTATTGAATTTGATTAATAAACCCAAAGACCATAATAACCAACAATAAACAAGTTCTGTTTTAACCTACACTAATCCTGATATTTGTGGGGCTAAGAACTGTGAGTTTTGGGCATTTGTGCACTGAAAATTATATAAATGATTAACATACCCAGCAAATATCCATAACCTGTTAAATTAAATATTACTATAACAATGCTGTTGAATATGAAATCATTCATTTCTATCCATACAGTAAATAAAATGTTAATGTCATGCCACTAATCTGCTTTGTCCACAACAATTAACTTTTCAGTAGTTCTCAATGAGAAAATCAATTGGCTGATCTTGTTTTCCACACAGCAAATATTTTGATGGATCACATGAAATCCATCAAAATCATACTCTACTGCTCAAAGGAAAGGCTTTATAGTAAGAGTGGTGATTTTCTGGGCAAGTTTTCTTCTCCTATGTTGTCTAGAGGCATTGATTCTTCCCACTCATGCTGATTTAAAAAATAAATAAATCACAGCCATGACTTGTTGACTTTGGTTCTTACATTAGACATCATGGACTCAGCAGGAAACTGAAAATTTGTTTGTCTAGAAAAGTTTTAATTGAAAGTCTTATGTAATACATTATTCACCAGTATGACACAAAGGAACATCGGTTCAGATAATGTAGCTTAAAAAACATAAATAGCAAAATATGGAAATCTATTACATTATTGTCTGAAACAAAACATATGGCTGTGTAAGTGTGTGTGTGTGTACCTCTGTGCTCCACTGTGGGTTGACTGTATTACAGACCACTCTGGAACGTTTCTCCTGGCCATGGTGTGGCAGCGAAGGGAAGATGCTGTGCTTTCCAGGCTGGATGGAGAGCTTCAGGTAGGGGTCAGGATTGAAGAACATGCCCTTCTTTAAACCAAGTGCCTGGAGATCTGAAAGAATATGAAACAACAGAGCTCATACTTTTTACTATAGAAAACTGTCAAGTTCAGAGCAAAAAAAAAAAAAAGACACATGGGTTTAATAAAAAAGCACTACAGCAACTGTGGCAACACCTAAGAGGAGACTACAGACAGACTGTGAAGTAAACTCTGCTGCAGCCTGACTCTTATATAACCTGTTGTGTTTCCACTTTTTTAACCCTTTAGTTTGCTGGCTCACATATAAGAATCACATATGTGTAACCAGGCTTTATGCAAGATTAGGCCAAAATACAATGTACATAAATATAACTTGGGATGTAATAGATATTGATGACAGGCCAAATTAAACTTGTTTTCTAAAATAAACTAACATAAACAGCGCAGTGTATCTGTTAGTTTAAATATACTAAACACTCATCTGTTTATTGTACTTTGGTACTCTAAGAACATAAATGTCTGTTTTCACAAATGCATAGGAAAGGATAAGTATAAATAAATTTTCCTAACTGATCGTACAGTAAAACCAGCCTGGAGACATTTCAGTAGCTGCTGGAAAACAAGATGTGCCAAAGTCATTAGGATGTTAATGTGTTAATATGTGTTAACCAGATACCATACACTCCTTGTTAAATCTTCTTGTGCTATATAAAGGCCCACAGCACAGTGTATTTTTAAGGCTACTACAGCTATGCAAAGTTTTGGACTGCACATAGACATACATAGTGAATAAACCCCAAAATGGGGAATATGAAATATATTTAATACTGGGATGGATATTCAAAAATTGTGAACTGGAATTCATTATAAATCAGGGACTAAAAGAGAATGGTCTTTTAGAACCAATTTTGAACCCTGCATAATGATGGAAATACACACTGCAAGTGATAAGCCTTTGTCTCCAAACAAAAAAAACCAACAATAATTAATATTTAGGTCAGTGGCTGCATGTCAGTCAACCTAAGGCTTTAACAAGGTACCACAAACAGTTTTCAGGGGCGTTAACACGGCAGTACTGTGTTCACTACCTCATACCTCAGCAGAATTAAGACTAACAGCAAGAGCCAATTGCCTTGATTTGGTTGCAGGTGAGACCTACATCATCAGGCTGTGAAAACTAAACACTTTGAAGAAGGAATTATTCGTGTGGAAATGCAAAGAACCAATGCTGTAGTCAGTAGTGTGAGATTTCATAGGAATCCACTAATAAGAAAGTGACTGTAGATATAGAGACACAGTGCGAACATACTTAATAAAAGACACTGAGTGCAGGAGTAAAGCAACACCGAAACATGTGAAAAGAATGTACACATATTGTTTATGCATATATCATACCTGATAGGGAAAAGTTAATGAGTCGCCTGTTTCCCAGCCCATGGTTGACTTCTGGACTAACCACAGGCTTTAATACCTGAAGACAGAGACAGACATGAAGAGTTCAGAACTGTGTATAAATGAGTAGAACATGAAAACACACTCAACACTTCCTTCTCTTCTTCCTTCCTTTCCTGTAGGATGAAACTTTAATGATGCCCATTAGGAAAGTGGGTCAGTGCAGCCAAATAACAGTATACAAGCAAAAGAAACAAATAAAAAAATACAGCACAGGTAGTAAGTAGGTCAAGGCTAAAAAACTGTAAAGCAATTAAAATACTCTATTCATATAAGCTTGTCTTGCAAACATGTCAGACGTTGTTTCAAATGCAGTTAGGTTTGTGTTGAAACCAATGGTTCAATCTTTTTATCAACACAACATTCTTAAAGCTCCACTTTCAGTCAGCCTGACAGCATCCTGTGATCAATCCACTGGCTGCATTACTCTGGGAATGACACGGAAGGGCTGCGTAAATACTGTGTTGTGTCAGCTCCACCATATACACAGTAGAAACCTTTTACTTGACCCTTAGTTACTAAACCCAAAAATGATGCTTATGATATGTTACTGATTGATTAATGTCACAGCCACCTTGCACAGACATAGTGTTGATTTTGTTTAACCTCTGAGTATAGTACACACGAAAATATAACAAAATATAACTAAAACAAGAGTTTATAACAGACAACCAGTCCAGACCAAAGTGGTTGTCTGATCAAAGAACTGATGGTTAACACTGACACTCCCTGCACCATGCTTCAGCACAGGCTTTTCAAAAAATAAATTACTTGGTTGGATCTATATATAACTATAGGTACAGTATAAATATAATTTTTTAAGATTTAATGTTTTGCAGCATCAGCTAATACCAGACAAATCACCACACTGTTTGTAGACTTCCCCCTAGTCAATGCTGAATTTTGTATTTTTTAAAAAAATGTATTGATAATAGATTTTGGATAAATTGCTACATAAACCTGTAAACCACATCATGTTTTCAAAGGATGACTCCTCATTTCTCCTCTGTAACCACTAGATATCTCACATCAAATATCATCAAGTTTCACTCTGCCCAATGCTTTGATTTATGACCAAATATGTATTGGAACAGGTAATATATAGACATGACACAGTGTTGTGTCATGACATAAAAACACATAGCTTGTCACTATACTGGATAATCATATCTCATGATATGATTTTTTTCTACACATCTATTTAAAAATATATAGAATGAAAACACAGAAGTTCCCTTTTATATAATAGGTGGAACTTTATATATCAAAAAATATCTCCAACTGTGAGCACTAAGTAAGATCTTTTGCTTGTCAAGTTCAGGCATCATTGACACAAAATGTTCGGCTCTTGTCTGTTTAGCCAGTATAAGAACAAAAACTGTGTGTCAGAGACTTCCAAAAGACTGTAGTATTTCCTCACAAAATTGTATGTCAAGTCTTAATGCTTATGCAACTGGCTAGAAACAAAAAACTGGCAGTAAAAACAACAATATGAAGGGATAAAGGAAATGACAGATGTTTGGACCAATTCGTTTTAATGAGATGCTAATCTGCTTTGCTGAGCACAGTCGGAGAGAGAAGTGCCAGCTCCGTTCTCCTCAGTGATTCTAATCTTACAGTTAAACTAAATAAAAACTTCATCCATCTGCAGAACAATTTATATAATCTACCGCCTACTGCAAAATGCAGGAGAGACCAAATACACAGGCACTTTAAAAATATAAAAAGGAAAAGAATATATGATTTATGATTATCCTTTAACTGTTGCAAGAATGGTAAATGATGCATGACGAAGTATATTCTACACCTCAAAAGCAGCCTTCCCTCAACAATGACGAGACAGAAAGAGACAGCCTACATCTACAGAATGGATCCACATCTGATTACATGTCGGATACACCAAGGCTCCAACGTCTCTGTGATGTGTTTAAGCCTGTGAATATTAAGACAAAGATAGTTCTGAAGGCCAGATCATGGTTTCCACTTTCATTTGGCCAGACACAGATGCAGACACTGTTGCCAATGAGTAGGCTGACACTGAAGTGGCGGCCAAAATGAGACCTCTGTCATATGGCTAAATTAAGGATTTTAAGGTGAACAACACTGAGCACAGATATGTACTGTGTAAAACAAAAGCTGCTGCATCATGCGGAGACACAACAAATTCGTATCAGCACCTTAAACAGCACATAGAAAAGTACAAGTAGCTCTAGTAGTAGCTCTAAATAGTAAAGAGATAACTGAAGGCCAGCCTGTAGGGTAAACAAAACAAAATCCACAAGAATCCCAGCATTGGATTGAAATGCAGAGCAGACCCAAAATTACTTATCAATTTATCATTACATTAGGGATTTTGTTTGTGATAATTATGAGGATGATTTTACCACCCAGTCCATTTACAACATGTCTTGACATTAAAGATACAATATGCAATTCTCTGGATATATGATCAAAGTTTTCATAATGTGGAGAAATGCTGTCACAGTGACTCTGCAGCGGAGAAACATTTGCTTCTAAATATTTCAGAGTGTGGCTCACCCTTCCAACGAACCAGAGAATATCAATAAATTCTGCCTGGTTATTTTGGAAGCCTTTTGTTGTTTGTTTTTTTATTCTGAAGGTCAGCTAGACAGTTTCAGTTCAGGCACAGATTCTGGTGAACTAATGCAATGTGTTGTAATCCGACACAAGAAAAAAGTGAAAAGCTGAATTGGCTGTCACAAGTGTAAGAAAAGTGAAAGATACAAACAAATACTTATGGTTACCCAGGCTATCCAACTGAGCCTTGTCCTCCTTCTCCTGCTCCTCCTCTCAGGATGACTGGGAGACAGCAGTCCAAGTTGTAGACACATGCCGTCCATTACACACATACACAAACGCTGTGTCTTCTGTCTGCAGTTAACATCTCTGACTGGCTAGAGTAAACAAAAGTCAAAGCAGACAACTCTTGCTCCACTGCCTTCCTGTCCATTTCCTCTTTTCCTTCCTTCTTCTCCTACTTCTTTCCTTGCACGTGGGCCTCCAGCAGCTTTCCACCTCTTGCCTCCAAAAATCCTGAAATGACTTACCTGGATTGCATTCTGTCTTCTGCTGTCTACACCCTACAGCCTCCCTCTCTCCCTGCCTCTCGTTCTTTGGTGGTTATTTTTATTCCTTTGAGCTCAGGAAGCAAGTACAGATCAGGTTCTGGGCCCATCAGCATTTCCAGGGGCCCACAGCAGCACAATAGGAAGGTAAATATGGAAATCCAATCACCCAGCTGGATGCCCTCAGGATCTGACTAAGAGATGCTTTACAAGGGCACTGACAACTGATAGAGTGACAGAAACATGCAGTACTACTCAAATTGTTTTTAGGATGGTGTCTCTGCTAGTTCTCAAAAAGATTTTTTTAATGTTGATGTTTGATGATATTTTAGTTTTTAAACTGCAAAATGATGCAGTAAAACTGATCAATGCAAAACTAAAAACTTTATCACTTCACTATAGTAAAGCTCTTTTTACTGTATCTACTGACAGGTTGAAACTTGTCCAGAATGTTGCAGCTAGGCCGTGAACCCAAACAAAAAAGAATACATAAGAATATTTAACTCCAGTGTTCTCACATTTACATCAGCTGCCTGTAAAAATAAATACAAAAATAAAATTGGATCCCCTAATGCACAGCCTTTCTCCTAACATGACATTTTTTATAAAGCGGGATACGCAGCATTTTCTATTTATGCTCCAATACATTTTACCAGCACAGATTTACCTAAAGTTAGTTCATTCACCTCCAACTCTCTCTGTAGTCTCCACAGTCTGCGTCATCTGCACCTCTGAATCCAGGAAATCCCTGTTGTGCCATCTTTGTGCTTTTTAGCACAAACTGCACTGTTTACAAAACTGCAAGCTGCTTGCTGCTGTCCACATTTGTTTTGGCACAAGAATGCGGTTCTGTTCCTGCAGGATTTGTATGTTTGTCCACTGCCAGACCTTTCAGTTGTTACAGACACATATATTTGAGAAGGGTTCAAGCCATTGAGTAATTACTCCTCAGTGCTTGTGTGAGAAAGGAAAGCATCTTAACATGTTAGGCCAAGTTTGGGGTAGACAATGATGTAACCTTTAAGGGATTCCAGCACATTATTGATAGTATGATCTGATACCTCTCTGTACAGGCAAATGATTGGTGAAAACATCATTGATGTGAATACTGGGTTTCCAGGAAAGCTGACCTAATTTTTGGTACATTTCACTGTGTACTGATAATGCTCAAGCAAGTTCTGTGTTTAAAAGAGCAAATGATGTCCACACAAAATACATCTTTTAAAAATATACATTGTTAGTATCATGTTGACTGAGGTATGACCCAGAGAGGAGTTGCAATTTTTAATTTTCATTTTTAATGCTAACTGCAGCAATAGTATCGTTATTATTGCTATAGCTTTTTGGAGCTATTATGTGTTTTTATACTTTTTTCTAGATTTATTCTGTTTTGTTTTTAACTTTGATGTCATATTTGCTCCACTTTTAGGGATCAATAAAATGTTTTCTAATCTAATCTCATCTAATAGCATACTAAGTAGCTTCTGCCTTTCGGGAGCTACTCTCCAGAAACTAGGATGGTCGTTATTAGTCTATGAAGCTGTTAAAATAAAATTACAATGACAAAGCTACCACAAATATCAGAAAGCGTTAAAATAAAGTCGTGAGGCAGGGGGAGACTCACAGGTGCAGGGCCCTTCTTGATGGTCACGCTGGGTGTGGTAGCTCTCAGTGCCCCAGTAACACCATGGTAGTATCTGAAGCAGACCTGGGTCTCAGCTGAAGAAGATGGAATGATGGAGAGACAGTTAAACAGGACCTGGTTTCATCTTACAAACACTGAATCTACTATGTCCTGTGTGAAAATTGTAATGTCTTAATTTGTGCATTATGAGTCATTAATGATGACTTATTGACGATGAATACTGAATGATGAATGATGAATATTGAATAATTAGTTTTCAGTTGTAATCATTTAAAGTAAATGATAAAATTAGAGGAATACTTTACTATACTGCATGTTAGTAACTGGTTACTGGTGAAGTTTAGCACTTCTGAGACTCGACAGTCCATTGAAAAAAAACAGACATAGAGCAAAAAGCTAAATGCTCAGGGGACATGAGCAGATTGACCAGATTAAGGTCACAATAATGTTTTTGGCCAGACACACTTAGATAGTTTGACCAGAAGAGTGAAAACACACTGCATGCAAATTGACTGAATGATCTGCAAACATGAGGCAGAGGAAGACAAAACGTAAAGTAATTGGTGGAGTACCCAATTAACAGTAGGGTAATATAAGAAAACCCCTTCAGGAGACACTCAGCAGGGTCGCTCAAAGGATCCGATTACTGTACAAGCTGGTGACAAAATACAGTGAACTAAATGTACAACATATCTACAGTTTGAAGTTTTGTTACAGGCCTAACTAAGGTTTGACTAACATAGTCATTTAAGGTAATTATATTGTACCAACTACAGCACAGGGACATTAACACTGTATGACACAGTATTTTTCCATTACTACATGGGTTCTGAAAGGGTTTTATATTTCATTCACTGGAGAGTGTAATGTCATTCAAAATGGTTAAACTGGCTCTACATGGGAGGGCAGATGGAAGATATAATAAACTGGATTGAGATAAAAGGTAAGGTGTTTTAGCTCACAAGTAAGTCCAGTAAGTCTAATTTGTATTGATTCTAGGGAGATATAACTAGATAATGCTAAACACTAAATACTGTACAAATGTATCAGACTGTACATTTTCAGTTTTTAGGTCAGTATGATTACAGGCTCTGGAGTTACTTGGCAGATTTGAAAGACTGGGTAAAGGAAAAAACAGTTTGTTAAATTATTTAGAAGCTCAGAAGATTGAACTTATTCTTGATAGCAGCAACAACAAACTAAAAAGCATGAAAACTAACACATTGGTTGTGGAGATGGAGATATACTGTAACATTGTATCTCCCAGTGATACATTTTTTCATAGCTGAATTGTGTTTATATACCATCAGTAGTATACTGGTTTAATGCAATAGTGATTATATCCAGAAGCTTCCCCATAAATACTAGGAGAAAGTATTAATGCTTGGAATTACAATTTAACATAACAGTTCTATAAAGCCAGTGGTCTTTCTGAAAATGTACTATATAGATATAGAGATTCATTCATTCATTCATCTTCTATACCGCTTAGTCCCCGCAGGGGTCACGGGAGTGCTGGAGCCTATCCCAGCCAGCTTACAGGCGATAGATATAGAGATTATAAATGGAAACACCTGCATTCATGCTCCATTTCATGTGCACAGTCTCTCACTCATACACACATGAATTGTGCATTATTTCTGACGGTGTCGCTGCAAACATTTTCTCTCTGAAGCCACCATGTTGTTTGCTGGAGAGCGGTACCTCACATTCTATATGTCTGCATTCAACCCACTTTGCAGTGAAGACTATCTGGGACAAACAGAACTCTCTCTATATATTTCTCGGGTATAATTTAAATAGTTATAAGTAGTAAGGGTATTGCAATTACACCATCTTTGACTTTGCTGCATGATCTGCTGTTAGTCACTAAAGTTTGACTTCCCTCAGTGGGTACATGTAGCACTAATAATACAGGGTGACATAACTGGAGTGGTCCAATGCATTAATTATCTGCTTTCCATGTCCATTTGACATTATGAATCTAATATAGTTTCCTCTTTAAACCTGACAACCAAACTACTGCATACAGTTTGATTTTAGTTCTTGTGGCTTCTTGCTACTCCTTTTTAGTTTAACTTTGCAATTGTCACTACATTTTGTCACAGAGATAATGTCTTCATAAGTCATTTAAACATTGACGGCACCTCTGAGCATCACCCTCATCCATATTTCTGAAAGCAATATGAACTAAATGTATAGAAAAAAACACACAAATGGTTTGATTCTAAGCTTCTAAGCTTACAATGTAACAGACTTGAGATAACATAATTTAATACTTTAATTTAATACAATGTAGCCTGTCTATGGAAGCATTTAACTTAAAACAATTTTAATGAGAAACTCTCTGTTTTTATTAAAAAAAACACACACACAGAGATTTTTTGTTACTTACAGTCACTAAAGTGGGAGCTGGAGTCAATTTTCCAAACAATCTGTCCCTTGTGAGATCCACTGATGCCTCGGTTCTTGTAGTCAAGAAAGTTCTCAGACAAAGTCTCATCTGGAAAGAGACGAAACATGAAACTGATGAAACCACGCTTAAACACAACTTTAGATACTTGGGATGCACCAACACCAATACCAGAGTGTTGGGTCTAGTACAGTCCTTGTGTACTTATTTAAAAAGTTTGATTACAAAACTCATTTTCACTAGTTCGGAGATATTGCTAGATAAATACCTCTTCTGTGAGGAAAAAAAACAGAAACAGTTTTGCACTCTGCACCAACACAGTCTGTCCACACATATGTCAAGCGTTATAGTGTTTGTGACCAGACAGAATACAACAAGGCCTGTGTTCATCTTAAATTGTTCTGTTGCTGTATTTAGAAATACTGGGCACCTCACTCAACATGTTTCTAATGTTGCATCAGCTTTGTTTATTTGAGGTTATCAGTTGTTTATTATTACGCAGTTATTATTTTTTACATATTTTCCCATTGGACTTGTATGTGTTTGTCTCTTGCTTCAGGTCATTCATCCTGTTGGAACAGTGTCTGTTGGACTCCAGTGAAAACCGTGGGTCACCTAACTAGAGCATGAAGATGTGTTAAAATAGGGACAGAACCAAGCCCATGAGGTTGTAGTCTCTAAATTTATTGTGATCATGGCTTTCTCACAAGTTCATGACATCACCTTGATTGTAAAATTGTGCCTGTTGAGTAGCAGCTAGTTACAAAAGCTCCCCTCTTCATGTGTTGTTCCTTTTAGTTTTGTTACTTTTTTTTGCTCTAATCTCCTGCGTTTTTGAGGACTTGTTGTTGTTGTTTTGTGGACTGTTGCTGTTTTCTCTCTCCTTCCAGTCACCCCTGCCGGGCAAGGCAGATGGCCATCCCCATCCTGC
>OMLM01014316.1:0-18619 GCA_900302695.1 Helostoma temminkii | reverse complement strand
GTATGTAGCACAGTTCATATTAGCCCTATAACCATTTTCTCTGCTGATACAGTACATGTGTTCAGAGATGGCAGGTGTCAAGGCCATTTTAAATTTGAATGGATGTTTTGTTCAGTCTAATTTTTATTGAATTGGATTCTTATCTGCTACTCCAGCTCTTTCTCACTTGTCTCCAAGCAGATGGCTCTCCTACTTTCTCAGTGAATCACAAATATTAAATTTGGATGAGTTTTCAATCGCTCACTTAAATCATGAGTCATCATGCCTTGTCTCAGCCAAATACATGTCAAAGATGGATTTGCAGTAGGCACTAGAAGTTGCCCTTAGCATACATCCTACAGTTTGTGAAGTTTGGACATGTGTTGGAATTAGACTGTATAAAATTTGTTTTGGTGATGCTTGGATTGGAATTTGATTTTTAAGGTTATTTAATGCTCCATTGGAGGGTTTCCTTTTTTATTTAATGTTCATTTTATCCTCCAAAACTCCAGGCCAAATGTGATGCAGTGAGCCAATTGGAGTGTAATTAACATAATGCCTTAGATCTGTGCACCCTCAGAGACTTCATTTGATTTAAATAGATTTATGTTAAAAGCAATCATCTAGTTCAGCGGTGGACATGAGCAAATAACATTTCTCAGTAGTTAACAAGTTTAGATATAATTAACTGTTGTCTGTATGATATTAGTACACTGCTAAGCATCAGTGAAAAAGCATGTAAACATATGCACAACCCTTTGGGCATTAGCTTACAAATTGTTTGCTGTCAAACACAATAATCAAAAACAATATCTGCTCCTTAGATCCAGCTTCATGTACTTTACACACATTTTATCAAATTTAATAAAGAAGTGCTCTATAACCTGTGTGGACAATATGCCAATTTTTCTTAGTACAGCTGTTATGCAATGCACAATGATATGTCATTAGTAGTATGCGGTAGCTAATGTTTACATTACGGGCTCTGCGTAGTGTTAATGTCATGGTAGAAATCTCTATTGACTCAGGCCAGCATATGTCAAACTGTCACAACTGAGGCTGACTATTTATTCACTGGTTTCCATTAGTTATTAGATTATTCAAAATTTTCATCAGCCTTTAGGGTGAACTGTATGTTGACTTTTCTAGCCCATATAAATAAGGACATATGTAAATATAAATACAGAATATGCAGGAACAAAGTCATGCGTACTTCAGATCATGCATTTTGTAGAGGCGTGAATGAAATGATAAAATGAGGGACAAAATCTGTTATTATTATTATTATCATTAATAGTAGTAATAGCATTGTATTTATTATTATTATTAGTAGTAATACATTAATATAATAACACCATTTGTTTGTGTTTTGCCAACATTTCTGATTGTTTATACATTTTGGTCAAATGTGCATTCATAGGCTTTGTCTTAAATAAACGTTCGGCCATTGTTTTCATATCAGTGATCTTTTACTTTTGTACTAAACACTTTGTGAAGTGTGATTTAACATAAGTGCTGCAAATCCATAATTGATCTTTCAGGTGTTTAATTGTGACCTCTGAGATATGATTTATAGTATATTGGTAATAATATATTGATGTATTGGTTGTAATTCCATTAGATAAATAACAACTGGAGCAGGCACAACTGTTGATAGGCCATTTCTGCATGCATGTACAATCATTTCTGCAATGACTGATTTATAAAACACAACTAGGCATCTTTCAAAAACTGACAAAAATAATGCATATGCATATTTCTGTCCTTGTAAGTGCACACAGTTTTAGTCATAACTCCACAGAGTTTTAAACATCTGGTGTGACACCAATGCTGCAGAATGAATCAGTAATACAGTTGAACTTCTAACAAGAACACGTCTCCTTGTAGACTGTAGAAATCTTTTTTAAACTTACACTGTACTCGATTTATTATACTGATATAAATATATTTTATACAACAGATGCAAAATACAATCATATTTTTGTTAAAAGAAAGTCAGAAGTGAGACACTCAGCCAAAACAACCTCCCTGCACAATAATTGCACAAACAGGAGATAATATCACCAAGGACTCACAAATGAAAGGGCAATGTTTTAGCTGAAGGACATGCCGGGAAGGTGATGGACCATGGTTGTATGAAAACCACTGACCTTACAGAGTCTTAGCCATGTGTCTAGCTATTTTAAAAGCAATGTTCTATTCTGTTTCAGTGTTCAACAACTTAACAATTTCGACAGCAATCTCACTGTCAAAGGCCTTTTTTTCACTGTTGATCCTGAAGAAAAGATAAGTGACAAAAAATACACAAAGCAGAGAACAGCAGTTTGAATAGCATAGACCCTAGGACACCACTGACAGGTGTATACGTAGACATGGGAGGGGTGCTAGGTGATGTTCAGAGGATAGCGAAGCCCTAATAAGGATTGCAGTGTGCCCTGTAGTTTTTCTGTCTCTATTTACGTCCTCTTCTCTCCCTGTCATCTTCAATTTCTGTTAACTTAAGGCACCAGACCTAACTGACCTGGACATGTTGTCTAATAAGAATTGTCCACACCGTTGTTCTTCAGAGTGCTGGTCACAATTTCAACTCTTTCATTTGTAACGCAGGTGTGTTCTTTTTTCACTGTGGACTTAGTCAAGTATTGGTAGCCAGAATGGTGTAGAGGGCTAGAGGCTTTCTTTCTTGGTTCACTGAGCTGCTTGTGGAACCTGTTGGACAGCAAGGTGACAGGTTTGTCTTGCTCAGTGCCTTCAGGGACCTCAACTGCGTGTTTTTGTTCGAACTCTTTCAGGGACTCCGGCAGCCAAGTGGTTGTCAAAGGTACAAAAAGGTAAAATGATTCAAAAACTTAGTTTGCATCTTGCAAGGTTTTTTAGTACTACTGAAGTTTTTCCTGAAAAAGTTAACAGTTGTTTGAAGTTTTATAGGTTCAGATTAATTATGTGGATTTTCATAAAAATATGCCACTTTAATAGAAAGCAACACAACCCTGCCCTGAGTCTAGGAAATAAATATATAATTTTTAGACAAATAAACATAAAGCCACCATTATTTATATTCTGCTCAAGTGCAGAATCTTATTACTCCATTTTAAATAGAATATAAATAAACAAAAATTCACCATTCCCATATAGGGTGTAGGCTTCCTTAAATTTGTAACAAAACACAGAAAAACACTTAACACAGCTGTCGAAATTGATCAGATTTTAATGACTGCAGAGAGGACAGGCTCTTCGTGTTGAACTGGGATGTGGCTGTCTCCCTGGCACGGTCTCAGTCCATGACCAGTCTGCCTCTGTTTCAGCGCTGCGTGGCGCCAGCGACAGGTTAGATGCGGACTCATTACAGAGACTCTAATGAAAGAACCGGCAGCAGCCTGGAGCTGTCCAAACCTATACTGCCTTGCAGGACTGATGGCTATCCCATGGGACCTTACTTTCCTGCTGCAGCATGCTGGGAAATGAGGTTCAAATCATAAATCAGCACCCTTCCCTGGACCTTTTTTCTGGTGCGTGGGAGAGGGCTGTGAGGGGGGGAAGAAAAAAAAAACAAGAGGATGAAGGAAACAATAAGAATCAGGCGGTGGAGGGAGAGCTAAAAAGGGAAAAAGGGAAGCGAGGAGGGAGGGTGCAGATGGTAGGTCGAAAGGGAACAAGGCTTTTGGTCTGTCTTTGAATCTCCAAAGGGAGCTATGAGGATGGGTAGAATGCTTGAAATCAATCTGCTGTCTTCTCAATATCTTCCCTCACTTGAATATGTCTTCCTGCTGTGGCCAAGAGCAATTCTAAAAACTATCAACAGCGGTTATCTTGTCATGGATGCTAAAGCACCAGCGCACCCCTCTTGCAACATGGGTGGGAAAGAAAAATTGTGTAGACCCTGATAGCAGGCAGTGAATACAAATTGTCTGTGTGCCAGTAAGTTTTACACATATTGTGCTTCAGAGAAAGGAAAGGAGTTTGTGTTTGTGTGTGTTCACACACAGGCTGCCTTATCCACGTAATTGGCACAAGGGGTCAGAATGGCAGGCGAAGATGATCATGACTGGGGGTTATAATCTCTTTGCTGCTCCTTCTTATTTCTCTTCTCTCATCGACGCCTCCCATGTCATCATAACCACTCACATATACCCACGCACAGTTTCATATTCTTAGACACAGTCAACCACCTCCTATTCTTTCCACCCCTATTTGTGATTCGGCACCATGCAGGAGGTGTTTTGAATGTGGCTGCAGGGGGCCTGTTTGGCTGTTGTCAGCATGCAACGGTGTCCTCAAATAACTGCCAGACTCCACTCACTGCTCCCCTATCCTTCCACCACACCCACACAAATTCAACATTCAACCTCCACTCCCCACTAAGAAACCGCTGTTTCCAGAGATTAAAGATGGTGAAATGTAGGTTAGAATAGTGAGAGAGAGATATCTGAGGTAAAGAAAAAAACAGGAGATATACTGTAGTCAGCAGTGACAGCAAAATGAGACGAGGGAGAAGAGTAATGTATGGAGCAGGGTCTTGAAGTAGATGTCTCCTTGCATTTTTATCAGTGTTATGTGCCCATATTTCCATCATGGCATATCCGTTGTTATCAGACCGCTGCCATTCAGTGGCTCACGTGCTGGCACAGTTGCACAAACACACCCAGCTTTTCATTAGATCTGCAGCGATAGGCTTGCACTCCTTTGAGATAGAAAATATGATATCTTGAGATAGGAGCCAAAAAGCATTATCATCAAAAGTCTTACCCCGATAACTTTGAAGAGTAACTCCTGTCTCTTACCATGTAAACCACATTAACTTCCACAGGCTTATATAACTTTTGGTCCTATCTGCCTATGCTTTAAAAGAAAAATAACCACGTCAAAGAACCCTCAGCTCCCTCATAAACCACACTCTATAGCAGTAGAAAAGTCATTTCTACATCTACTCCCACATATCGCACATGTATACCATAACCATTTAGTAAATGATCTTGCAGTGCTGTCTGCAGTATGAACTCTATATGGTGTTGGCCTGTGTGGAAAAACAAGCTTTCCAATTTAGCCATCACTTGGCTCATTTTTAAACAAGACACCTCTGAATCTGAAAGTCAATGAAGGTAGTTACTGGTCATGAATAATAAAATGGTATCCCTGGATCTCAGAATAAGACAATTTGCATAGTCCTACCTCTATAAATTCAATTTTACCCATGTGTAAAAGAAACGGCTCATGTTTCTGGATTGTTAAGATAAGTTTTTTGTCAAATTTGTAATGTCAGTGAAAGCATTTTCTAAAAGTACAGTAGTGTGAATCACATGACCATAAATGTAATTCTCACAAGCCTTTGAATGTAAACTGCATTTAGCAAAAGTCACTTCCATAAATTGCTTTATTCGCATCATGGTTCTATGGTTTACTTTTGCAAGCATGTATGAAATGAGCATGTTGATTTATTTTAGTGTTAAGTGAATATGAGATACCAACACATACACACCCACGTTAGCAAGGGCGGATTTAGTGATGTGCTACTCTATTGACTTTTAAGATTTGTACTTTACCTTGTTTGGGCAGGAGTGCTAAGCCAACTTCAAGCACTATTGATAGCGACACTGCTACTTATCTCCATCTCTGTTGATAATCTGTATTAGTGTAGCTTGAGCAACCAACAGCAGGTAGCTCTTCCACTTTCCTAATATTAGTTATAGTAATAGCACAAGCAGCAGCTTCTTGCTGCTCTTTAAAAACATTGAAGTTATTGTTTTTGTCAGTACCCACTGGCAGTGTAAAAAAGGTTGGTACTACTGTACAAACATACTCTCCTCTGGCTTCTTCTTTTTTTCAGAACTGCTTTGCTAGCTTTGCTGGCCACATCTCTTTTCTGATTACTTTATTATGTACACCTGTGTAATCCAATTTTGTCATGAATTCTACTTTTACAAGGTTACAATTTTAAAATTTAAACTTTGAGAAAGGAGATAATTCTACAATACGTTTACTATTGAGGTCATAATGGGTAGACGAGTTGTACTGGAGTGCAATATATTAAGTCGCCTAGCCCAAAAAATGAGACAGTCAAAGTGTGCACAGACAGAAATTGTTGCGCCATTGCACTCTGGAAGTAAGCCTGTCAAATTTGTCTTGAAGAAACAAGATTTTTTTTTATGCTCAGAATGACTTACGAAGCTTGTATTGTCCTCAACAGACTAAATGATCAAAGTATACAGTATGTCAAAAGGACTTCTCCAGAAAGAAGACCCATTTTTGTTATCAGCTTGTAGACTGTGTTGATCAAATAAAATTCAAGTGAGACAACAATGAAACAATGCCATATGGTGAACAAACCAGAGGATGAAAGAATGTTGAGAGGGAGTAGCCCGTTCTATACCTACATCCACAGGTCTCGACTGAATCTAGAATTAGCCATGTTGCACGTTTTCTTTTCAAACCCAAAACTTCTAACTTGAACTTTTTGCTTGTCCACACGTCCATATGGGAAAAATAACTTTATTAATTTATGATATACATGTTATGGACTCCATTAATAGCTAAAATTCAATCTCAGTTTATTGTATCACCTGATTCTATGCATGAAATCTTAAATAAATTTTTGCTTAATTTTGCTTAATTGCGCTGCTTTAGCAAAACCAATAGTCACTACCAAGCAAGTAATAAAAAGATATTTCCCAAAGAGGTTAAAGTTAAACTGCAGCAGTACATTAGACTGTGTCACTTCATACACTTTATAGTCATTCACCAAAGGAGCCACATAGCATAATATTACCTCATCTTGAAATGATAGTCAGATATTGATCATACACACTGGATAGTCCACATTAAATTGGTAACAAAAACATAAATCTACTTCTGGAAACACCTGTCACAATGTATGTTTGTCTTGTTTAAATATCAATGTAACAGAACGATACTGATGGTTTCTCCCAATTAGAGATCTAATTTGTGCCTCCTAAAGGATATAACACATACATTTTGCACATGGCATCCTCAGTCACGCATTAACATTTTCTAATGAGTATGGTTAGCATATGAGCGTAGTGGCAGGGAGAGCTTTGGTGTCCCAGACTTGTGGCCCTGCTGTCCAGACACCAGTCGAGTGGAGTAATCAAGTGTGAAGGTTGTGAGGAGCAAACAGCCATTAACCTCCCAAACACAGGCCATCAGCGCTGTCTACAGAGGATGGGAGTGGGGAGGAGGGGTCTCAGTGTCCGTGTGTGAATGAGAGCGAGTGCCAGGGCTAGTGAATATTGGATTTTGTGAGTCCTTTATTGCCGTCTGATGAATAGAGTGTGTAGAATTGTGAGTGATAGGAAGTGTAAGTGTGTAGTGCTTGTATTGAGCAAGGACGGCTATCGCTTAGGGAGAAAGAGTTTTATGTATGTGTGTGCGCATCTGAATTTGTTCAGTGATTCTTGCATTCAGGCCTTGACTACAGTCTGGTAAATAGTCATTGGCTAAAAATGCACCAATGAGTCCAAAAGGAGGATTTTTAGAATGATGCAGTGGTGATTTTTGTAACTCAAGCTAAAATAAGCTAAGTAGGTATTCTCATGCACACCTAATTGGTTTTTTTAAAATTTTTGTTGTTGTTTGTTTTGGTTTTGGTTTTTTTGGAATAAATTTTCGTAGGAGATATGGACAAACAATTGCATATTAAATTACACATTCAAATGACTTTATTATGGGGTAAATAGCCAGTATTCTTTACAAAAACATGATGGCAAGCACCTGTCACACCTTTAACATTGGTGGACATAATGTGCTTAAATGCTGCTTTGGCCTATTTAGTCAATGCTGCCACCATTTTGTACAGGATGAGATTGACCTGTAAAAAATACAAAATACAAGTAAATAGGGAGCTCCGGTTTTATGGATAAATATCATCATATTCTCAAGAGAAGAATTGTTAGTCAGTGTAGGCTTCCATGAACTGAATTACTCATGTGTTGGAAAATCACTGTCATAAGGAATCATAAAATGTGAACAGATTAGGCTAATTTTCCTTGTTTTATAATGTAAATGGCTTTTTCTGTCTATGTCTCCATCATGATCTGTTTTTGTGCTACAGGTTACAACACAGTACAAAACAGAAATAGCACAGCTTTATGTAGTAACAATCATCATCACTGAGAAAACAAAATTTGTCACTGCAAATCAAATGGTGAGGCACTTTCCACTTAATATATTTTCAAAATGCATTCAAATACTAAAAATAAATAATAATAATAGAATAAATAATACCGTATTGTACAACAGTGTAGCATTTTATTATTAACTTGTAAATATTAAGGTTTAGTATGAGTTTATTATAGTAGTAATATAAAAATAATAGCTATATAAAAAATAGTAAAGAGTCTATGATTTGTGGTGATTAAATAATGAAACCACAGGTTGACACCTTATCAAATAATACAGTACCTGAATGTTCTGATAACAAAGAGTCAGATGAATATCCCACTAAGTTATATCATAACTTATAACTTATTCTGTGTCTTGGAAAGTTTATAGTTCCATGGTGTGAATACGGTCAAAGAACGTACCTAAAGCCTACCTGATGTAGTTTTCTAGCTTGTCAGCTAATGTTAGCACTTTCTTCAATATTACGGCTGCAGTTAAAATCTTGTTGAGACTAGTTATATGAGCTACTCTTGCTTTTACACTAAAACATAACTCCACATGGTCAATTAGCATACGTCAGCATGACCATACATGGCTAATTAGAGTAAGAGTTAGTGTTACACATATCTTCACTATGGAAGGTAAAACTATATGTAAAGCTACTATATGCAGTTTAAACTGCAATGTCTGTTTTTTATGGGAAATGTCGGTTTCTATAGTCTTAGTTATTAGATAATAAATTCTGCATTTGGTTGTTATGTTTCCCCTTGGAACAAAATGGGGGAGAAGGAGAGGAAGCAGAGATTCAGCACAGAGAGAGAGAGAGAACCAGGACCAGGTGAGAAAGTATCCAGGTAGTCGAGAGGACAGTCATAAGGCAGCTCACATTCCATTATATTTTAAACTGATGTTGGTAGTTCATGAAGCAAGTGACTTTCTTATAATATTCACTTATTAAGTTGGAAGCAAAGTGTGGTTCAACATAATAGCACATCTTCTCTTTATTAAGGTTTCTCTACTCATATGCTGTAATTCAATATCAGGTCTAATGCGGTCAGAGAATACCAAAACAAATTCAATTTTAATTACACAAAACACATGTATTATATTCAGGTTTGCAGTTGTTGATACTGAACCATTATTATTTTTATGCAGTGGACCACAATGCAACTAGTAAGGCTGATTAAATACTTTTGTTAACACCATATGCTATTTTGTTTTTCTTTTGTGGTAACTCTTTTACTTCCTAGAAATGCATTAAAATTATAATAATACAAGTAATGTACAGGTATGTATAAAATAATAATGCTAGGTCAAGATAATGCTAGATTAGTAACATTAATGTTTAGAAGGTGTGTTGACATTTAGGAGCTAATCACCCCTAAAGTTCTGACCATAGAATTGACTCTGGTTTAAATCGTTGATGTTGAAGATCATCACCCCGCTGTATCATCTGACATCTGCTGAGCTTCAGCTTGTGAACAGCAACCCTGACATTATCCTTTGGAATTCTTGATAAACTCACAAGCAGTGACTTTCCTCTCAGTGATGGCAAGCTCTCCATGTCCGGAGGCAGCAAAGCCCTAAATCATTTTTTTTTCTCCTCCACACTGCTTCACCATTATGATGATGTTTTCATGTTGTTATGCCATGCCCTTGTTACACCAACAGTGCTGTGGGTTCTTACCAAACAGCTCAGCCTCAGTATTTTCCCAGTAGCATTACAGAGTGTCAAGGTCATTTTCAGACATGTAGTGGTGACATGGGCACCATGCTCCATGCACCATGATTTGTGTAAATTTGATAGGCTCTTAATAGATATTAATCAGCTCATCTTACTTAGTTTGGCTCCCACTTTGCTCAAAATTAAAACGTAAATTAGTATCTGACCATATGTTAAAACAAATTAATATCTAAAAGCAGATAATTCAAATGTTTTTTCTTGCCACTGTATCCTGTGACATTTACATATTTTTTCTGCTGGCATATCAGGGCATGAATCCCACTCTGTCTGCCTGTCTAATGTGATCTCATCGCACATTATACCCATATGCCAGTACAGTATGGCTGTGCTTGGCATGCCAAGGCCTGTGACTGCCTGTTTGACATGCCACTGTGTCAGCTGGTGTGATGCCATGCTGAACCGACCCATCTGCTCCAGGCTGGGCTGGCACATGGGAGAATTCATCTGAGTCAAGCATGAGGGAAAGGGCACTGGACCTGGGGTTTGGCAGGGCATAGCGTCCAAAAATCTCCTGAACTAGTGCCCTCAAAACGGTCCGGAGCACAAACAAGGATATGACGAAGTGTGAGAGTGTTTGTTTTCAGCAGAGAGTACACAAGAAAATATGCATATGCGAAGTCTGCCTTACTAGCTGCAGAATGGCTCGCTGACAGGTGAAGTCAGCTGGATGTCTTCATTGTGCAAATTCATTTTGCACATCATGCATGATCATCATGGTCTTTAATCAGCATGGTGTTAGAAAGCATGCATTACATCCTTTCTGACACTGTAATGGAGATTTGTTTTCGGCCAGTGACAACACTTAAAGACAATTAAAAAAGATCCGAAACAATCTAATACTATCAAGACCTTCTCTGATGCACTTTCAAAGTATTACAAAACTGTATGTATTTGTAGATGTGCCGATCGCCAACTGAAGGTCAGAGTTTACTCACCTATTTGTTTCTCATTACATCGTGGGATAGAGGTGTATGCACTGTAGGTGGGGTGATGTAGGATTTAAAAGTGGGAGTGTGAATGTAAAAGGCCAAATTCCTACACGTTTTCAAATTCGTACTAATTAAAGCTTTTCTGTCAGGATCCAACCTTGGTTTTTGTTACACATTAAACTGAAATTGAATTACAGTATAATGCAATGTGATTTTTGTATAACTGAGGCTAGATTGAGTTTCAAGTTTATTTTAAGAATTATTGTAGTTCAGATGAATTTGTGGTTAAGTGTCGTGGTCTAGGGAATGTATTAATTAAGGTGATACACACAAAATCAATACACACTGACAAGTGTGTATGAGTGAATATGAGTGATCTTGGGTTGGGGTATATTATCAGTGTGTGTTTCAGATCACTTCAGGGGTCCCTTACAGTGCTGCAATGAGATGTGCAATATTTATAGGACATGTTCATTTGGGTGGGAGGAGAGCATTCAGCTGTTTGAACTTACGAGGCAACATGCTGTGAGGCTCTTAAAAAAAATCAATAGCAAGTGAAGCGAATTCAGAAGAGATGCACTTCAGAAAGATGTTTAGAGAGAAAAAATACCTGCAAAAGTACAGGTTTTTGTGTATTTGTATGTGTGTGTGAGTGTAAAAGGTGATTGTTGCAGTGCAGCAGAGGCATTTGAGTGTAAGGGAACATGCTGAAAGAGGAAAGGATTGTTAGAAAGACAGAGAAGGAGACAGCAGGGAGAGAGTGTGCAAGGGTGCGCGATGGGGGTGGGATGTGTTCCTCTTCATTACCAACACTAAGGAGCCATGCCAGGAGCACAGATGGCAGAGGAGAGAAGGGGCATTAGGTTGGCACATAAACTGCAACACACACTCAAATAGCGCATACATTCACACGCGCAACGTGACATAAAAAATATGTGAATCCAAAGAATATGTCCTCAAGGCTCAATATGTTTTCCTAATAATTGTGATATACAGTTCGGGTATAACAAACTCACATTCACATATAGTAGATATTGTCCTCAGGATCACCTGCCCACACACACACGTCATCAAGCTATCCCATCGTGTTCCAGTTCCAGGTTTTTGGCTGGAAAAGCAGCCCTGCTGACACTGCATCTCTCTCTTTATCTTTTGGCCACTTTCTCTCACACATGGACACACACACACTCGTGCATCTTCTTATGGTTGTGAGGACATGATTCAGACATTAACACTACAGTAAATGCCTACCCTGATCTAAACCCAAATTCAAACTTAACCCTCAAACAGCTTTTTGAAGCTTGATGACTGTGAGGTCTAGAATTTATCCACACAATGAAATAAAAACATGTAAACACATATGTCCATACAATGAAATAAAGACATGCAAACACACACACAGCTTTTCATTACCCTACCCTACCTCTGTTCTTCTCCTCGTCACATCAATGTTACATTTGAAACTACTTCTCTGAAAATAAACAAAAATGTTTCAATCTCTTTCTTCTTTATTGTCTTTATCTGTCTCTCTCACACACACAATGACCCCCAGTGGTCCAATTAGAAGCACTGGCCTGTTTCAAGGCAGGAAAGCAGGGCAGCATGCTTGTGTGTGGGAGATGCATCTACTGTATTGTGCACACCATGTACTGTTCTCCTCTGCAACGTTGAACAGAAGAAGCCCGCATACACTTTCTCATACACACACATACAAATGTAAGAAGGAAGCAACAGTGTCATGTAGGCTGAGTTCATAGCCTACAGTAGCTACAGTACAGCTAAGAAATGCCTACCACTTTTGAAGTTACTCTTTTACATGAAAATGCATTTTTAGCACCAGCTTTTTGTTTATTCTCTCTCCATTTATCAGTCAATGGATCTCACATTTTTGACAGATTTCTTATGCTTACCTATGGCAACATATTACTTTTTGGCATCTACATTTTGTGAACCTTTAGTTGTCTGTTCAATAGATGCTGGAGTTGTTTTATTTTAGTTTTTGCCCTCTGTTACTTTGAAAGCTAGAAACAGAGAGAAAAAGGCTGATCAATGGGTTCCAGTGATTAATGGAAGAACATTTTGTATCCATTCGCTTCATGTTTCTCTTCATGATTTATAGTCCCTTCCACGAGTATTGAAATTACAAGGCTAGTTCTTTTGTGTTTCATGAATATGAGATGAAATAATGGCACATATTTTAAGTGAGCAAACGTATTGGAAAATGTGACTGGCAGGTATTTGTTGTGAGATAGATTTTTGACAGCTCTTAGCTTTAGCCTTGTGTTTTACCTGTCATTTGTTAAAAAGTGTAAATCAACTTGTAAACCAGAGAAGTGTTTATGGCAGAAAACAAGTGATCTCAGAAAAGAAGAAAGAGGACATACAAACCCTGGTTATTTTTATATAGTTATTTATTTAGGTTATTTATTTATGTTTCAAATAAGCTGTTTTGGGAAAACTATTCTGTCATGCTTCTATTCTTTTTTTGTGTGTGTAATTTTGAGAGGTGGCCAATGCATGGCTGGTACCAGCACTAATTACATAATTAGAAAACACATAATGAACTAAATGTTACATTAATTCAAATGCCATCCAGTTTTAAATGTAGAGTATACACCCTCATCCCCACAAGCCAAAATAGTTTGGTAATTGTTTTCCGATTTTTTAAATTATGCTAATGCTGTATTTTAGTTGCTTTTCAACTGCCCTACTGTATATGTTTATATTTTATACTATTTAAAGTTGTATCAACCTGCACCAGTATGGGTAAACAGTACCGTATTTTCATGGTATAATGTGTTTTCCCAGATGGGTGCGCACCAGGGGGTTGACTGAATTTGGTAGCGAACATGCCACACATACACATATTTCCACTTTAATTACAACAGCTGTCTTGCTAAGAAGGAATTTTCTTGAGACATCTTCTGAATCCACAAAAAGCCAAACATTATTTTTTCCCTTGGTCAGCATTTAGTCCCTCTGGATGTGTCTTTATGCTCCTCTAGTGCTTGGCAAGAAAAATCCATTTCAATCATGTGCTATCCATCCTCATCTCACTCGTCTCACTTTCTCTCACATCCAGTTTTTGATGACAGTATCATCATCCTTCTTCTTTCCTCAGAGTGGGGCTGCTGAGCCGAGTAAGACACAGAGAGGAGCGTGTGTCTTTTAATTGGATTCCAGTCCACTGTTATATTATTCTTCTTTCATGGGTGTTTGGAAGTGTGTGTGTGTGTGTGTAAACATGACTGTTTGTGGCTTTGCAGTAGCATGTGACCTTAGTTCAGAGTGCTAGCTGCTCATAATTAAGTCCTCTTTCAGGGATCCGGAATCACAGAGCCTAAACTGCCTCCCCCCCCAGCGAACTTGCCTGTGGCCCTATTGTGCTGTGGCTTTGTAGTTCTGGCCACTGTATTGGCTAGCAGTGATTGTTCCCCTTTGTCTGGCTTCAAGCCTTCTGGACAACATGAGACTATTCCACGCTCGTTAGAGTAACAGCCGTGTCGGGAAAGCTCACTGGCTCTCTAAAGTTTCTCTTTGGCCACATCAGTTATGGATGATTGTGAATGACAATGGTTGTATTAGCTAGACCTAACAATGTTGTTGTTGTTTTTTAAACATAATGAAAGAGGCCTGATAGTGTTTTGCAATTTATTTTTATTCCAGGTGGAACACAAATGGGAATTTAAGAATTCATTATGCTTTCCAGCATCACTTCATCGCATCAGATTCAGCTTTTTATGCACCTCAGACTTGTAAGAGTGCACACATTTTCATCAGTGGTCTGAGAGACATTTGGATATCTGTGTCACTTTTGCACTGTCTGACAAAACATTCCCAGATTGTCATGACAGAAATGTTGCCCACTACATACTGATGATAAGCTTCACACACTCAAGTTTGTTTTGATTAGGGTTTAGACATAATAATTATACAACTGTGCTAAAGCACTCACTGCTGCCGCAGCCACGCAGCTTGAATAGAGAGTGATGGCAGCAACTTGTTGGCTTGTGTTTCATTGATCCGACTGCATTAATCAAGGTTGTTTACACAAAGAACATAGCAACCAGTGATGGGTGGCTGCTGGTAATTATGCAACAGCCCACAAACATTGCACATATTCTAGGTTGTGCTGACGCAGTCGGCGAAAATAATCCACAATCCTGGCTATTTTTACACTAGTTAACAAATCCCTTTGACACCTCTCTGACTCCCATGTGACACATATAGAAAGTGCTGGGAAAGTGACAAGCTGAGAGAGCAAGGGAACAAAAGAGATGTGGAGATGAAGTGCGAAGAAGCTTGTGTTTATGTGATCACAGCCCTTTGCCCTGTCAATCTCTGAGGCACAAGTGGCAGGATGAGAATTAACTGCATTTTAATAATCGCCAGCTCTTTTGTCAATGTGCCCCGCTCTGTTTTTGTAGCAGTAGGTGCTTCTGGCTGCCAGTGGCTACGTTAAGGGCTTAGCGGCTCATTTAACCCTGGACCACTAGCTTTCAGCTTTCTTGTTTGCAGTGTTACCTGTGCATTGAAGTGAGACTTCACTTTGCTGTCAGGAGTACACCACAGTGAGCCAACACCATGTGCTTCATGTATGTGGTTTTGAAGCAGTTGTTTTTTTTGGAACACAAATTTAAGCCAATACAAAAATTCTGTGTTCTTTAACCTTTGCCATCTAAACCTAAAGTCTCAAGATTATGAGAGTGTACCTGCATTCCAACTTTTCTTTTGTGTTCCCTCAATTGCTTTTATTACTGTGTGTCACACATTGTGTCTACAACATTGTGTTCTTTCCAGAACTTGTTGTTGCTTGCCTAGCTCAGCTAGAGCACCATATATATATCTTTTGCCCTTGATTGTTAGTAGGTAGTAGGTAGGTAGGTAGTAGGTTGTTGGAATTATGGCCAAATGGCTCTTGTTGTGTGTACAGCAGTGGCCCTTGCTCTCCTGTGGCCTGTAGCAGCCAAGCCAAATAAATATTACATGGCCTCTGTTCTGAAGGGTTGCCTTTTCCCCATTCTGTTGTGCTGCACTCGACACCTCGAACTTTACAATCTTACATCAGCCAGCCGGCTGCTGTGTTGCACTTAGTTTCTCAGTTTTAACTTTTTTCCTAGGATTTTTATTTACTTTTTTTCCATTCTTGTGTCTTTTCACATTTGTCTCTATCATCCCATCTATCTTTGTATCAGCTTTAACTTCTCTGATGGCAACATTCATCCACTTTTGCTTTCTGTGCAGCAAAGTAGAAGCCTTTTTTTCTTTGTCATTACTTCACATATGGTGTGATCAAAAGCCTCTCTATCCAATTTCATCTGGCTGAAGACAAAAAGTGCAGGAAAAAAACAATCTAATAAAAAATAAGTAACAGGGGTAAATTGGAAAACAATTCTCCAATGGACCATGTGTGTGTTCTTGCCAGGCTGCACCATGATGAATCGATTACTTTTTTCTCTCTACTAAATGATTTTACACAAAAACTGTAAATGGGACAGTAATTTTTTGCCTGGCTCTACTATATCATCCACTCAAGCACCTGCTTTTGTGAGGTCAGGCTCCAGCTAGCCAGCCAACCAGTCAGCAATAAACCCTGACTCTAGAACTAGAGTGGGATTTCTACTATTAGATCTGTTATAAACAAATCATCAGTGCTAATGGGGTAATAAAGCTTTGCCTTTTGATGCCATTGTTTCTTTATTTACCCGCCACAATGACACACTGGCCTTTGGTCCACTCCTGAGGTACCTGAAAGCTCAGAGTCTACAGAAGGTGGCTTAATGGAAGTGACTGGTCTCCTCTGGCATTCTGCTATTTTAGTCTGCCCTGCTGCCAATGAGGTGGAAGCCTCCCCTCAATACATTGTTGTTTACAGAATATTTTTCTCTCTGATCACTGATTACCTTCACCGCTTTGCTATGACTACTGTTAGGCTGTCATTACAACATTGTTATCATACAGCCACTGACTTTAACCATTACTTATCATGGTACACCGAAAGAAGACATTCAACCATTTCTAAAACACTAATTTGTTCTTATATTGATGTTGCCAGGATGTGTCATTGGTAGAGTATAAAAGACTCATCCAACCACTTTGAACAGGCACTTATGTAAACATGGCTGTAATAAGCATTCGACAGCACCATATGCTGTTGCATCAAATTGTCTCCTTTGAGAGGTGGAGACGCAAGGGAGGCAAGCAGAGGGGAGAAGGAAGTGGAGAGTAGTAAAATAAAAAGGTGATATTAGGGAGGAGAGAGCGAGTGGTTAAGCTGTGTGGTCTTCATCAACTCCACCAGTCAAGAGAGTCCTTTGCACTGAGACACGTAATGCTCTGTGAAAGCAGAGAACAACTTCACATTATATTCATTTACTCCAGTTGTTGGCTGTCGTTCTAATATCCTTCCTTAGGTGCTCATGACTTATTTGCTCTGCTGCCTTTGACATCCTGCTGCAATGCTGTGAGCTTTTGAGAATGCATTGGAATTTACAGTCTGTCAGGCCAAATATAGGATTCTTTTCATTTCAATACTGGGAGTGTGAATGTGTTTTGCAAACATGCAGGTTTTCTCCATGAGCTCTGCCACTTACTCCGTGTGAACTCTGTGTGGATGTGTGAGTAGGCGCTCACTGTGTTCCCGCTGTGCTGTTTGTGATTTGAATTCCCCCCCACACTACAGGCAAAGGACCTGAGATACTGTTTGCGGGGCAGAAGCTGAACGACAACGAGTGGCACACAGTGAAGGTAGTGCGAAGAGGCAAGAGCCTGCAGCTGTCTGTGGATAATGTCACAGTGGAAGGTCAGTTGTGTTTGGAACTCAGGGATTCATTTGGGGCAGTTGAATGAGGGGTTAGAGAGTATGTGGATGGTGTACTTACAGAGCCACAAGTATTCTCCCCATAATAATGACTCCACCTTCAAAAAGCCAACTGTTTTACCACTTATTAAAACTCATCAGAGGCACCATATGGTGGTAATGTACTGAGAGTAAATCTTAATACCCAATGTCTGTTGTGATCCTACACATGTTGATTTATTGTATGTCTCTCTTTAAAAAGACAAGAACAAACCAGTTCCAACCACATAATTTTTAAAGATATATGATAGAGGATGGACTGTATTTTATGTATGTTCAGCGTAAAAAAGAAATTAAAGGGCAGGAGTTTTTTAAGCACATGCCAACTGTGTGTAAGGACCAGTGTATGAAGTACAGAAGAACAGATTGTGCCAACTCCTAAGCAAGAGAAGGATGAAAGGTCAAGAAATGAGGTGTAGTCACAGACACTCAGTATTGTGGCCTCAGGTGAAATCATGCCAGAGCAAAGGATGAGAGCAGAGGTGAGGGAAAAAAGGTGTGAGCTAGATGAAGGGAAGAGAGTGGGCACGTTGAGGCCAGAAGCAAGAAATGACCCAGAGAAGTTCTGACCAGTCACAAACTTGTTTGTGAAAAGAAAAAAAAAAAAAAAGGGAGAGAGAGTCCTAGTTGGGCTTTGCCCGGATTCAATATGGAAGGTGTTTAACCGGCATTCTGCCCGGCTCATTACTCCACAGCACCTAATTAACTCAATATAAATTGCGGCATGTTAGGCAGTAACAAGAGACTTTCTGCAATATTGTGCTTGTATAATTTCGTTTGCAGCAGGTTTGAAATAAATATAAAAAATATATGTAATAAAACTGTTCACTGCAAATAAGATCAAATAAACATATGTCAGATACACCACAAGCATAAAATATCTCCTTATCATTAAATTACTATGCTAAATGACGTAGATTATGTATGCAAGTATACATTGCTTTACAATAAGTTTAATCTATTATAAATGCTAATATATTAAATTAAAATGTT